>JAODAL010057441.1:0-22678 GCA_025379985.1 Phyllomedusa bahiana
GAGGTGGTAATTAATACCGGGGAGAGTAATGCAGTGGGGGGAGTACTTAATGCAGGGGAGAGAGTAACTAATGCAAGAGGGAGAGTAATCAATGCAGGCAAGAGGAGAGTACTTAATGTAGGGAGTAGTAATTAATGCAGTGGGGAGAGTAATGTATGCAGGGGGAAATTAATTAAAGCAGCGGAGAGAGTAATTCATGTAGGAGAAGAGTAATTAATGCAAGGTAGAGTAATTAATGCAGGGGGAGAGTAATGCAATGGGAGGAGTAATTAATGCAGGGAAAGTAATTAATGCAGGGGCGAGAGCAATGCAGTGGGGGAAGTAATTAATTAAGGGGGAGTACTTAATGCAGGGGGAGAGTAACTAATGGAAGGGGGAGTGTAATTAATGTGGAGGAGAGGAATTAATGCAAGGGAGAGGAATTAATGCAGTGGTGGTGTCTAATTAATTCAGGGGGTGGAATTAGTGCTGAGGGGCAACTTAGTGCAGAGGGAGAATTAGTGCAGAGGGGGTAGGAATTAGTGTAGCGAGGGGAGAAATAGAGTGGAGTGAGAGAATTAGCGCAGGGTGGGAATGAATTAGTGCAAGGGGGAGAATTACAGCAGGAGGGGGAACAGAGCAGGGTTGAATTAGAACAGGGGGATTAGTGCAAGGGAGGGCAAATTAAAGCAGGGGGTTAGAGAGGGGGATTTCCATGTGGAGGAGGTGGAGTAAAAGAGAGAGGTAAAGAAGAGGGGATTTAAAGTGGAGGGGAAGGTTCACCGTCTAACATCCAGGAAACTCCAGCAGCATCCCATCCACTACAGCAGACACCCAGCATTGCCTGCTTTGGGGGATGTCACCAAGATTTCCGGGGCATTGGATAGGCTATTCATTGTCAAGGAAAGCCGGATGATGCCCCATCCTTTGGGGTGTTTGTAGGATTACTGTTTTTATTCTTCAGATTTCCATTTTGGACTACAAAGGATTCAGTGGACTTCGTCAGACCAGTATTTAATCTATTTCTTTGATAAAATGGTTAATGAGAGCTGGTGTTGGGTAGTGTGTATTTAAATAAAGTTTTCTGTTGTTTCTTTGTTTATTTTTTTCCAGTATTAGTAATAGAGCAATCTGATAGACACCTCTCCATTACTATCACTCGGGCTTAGTGTCAGCCAGCAATGTTTTGCATCATCACAAGGCTGACCCTAACCCCTGTCACCATCATCCCAGTACCCATTGCACCAGGGGTACTGGAAAGAGCCGAGTATCCATCAGAAGAGATCTAATTTGATGGTCTGCTTCTGAGACGGCTGCGGGCTGGTATTCTTAGGATAGGAAGGGGTCAATATCCATGGACCTTCTCATTCTGATAGTATCAGGCTGCAGCTGTTGGTTTTACTTTGGCTGGTTATGAACAATGGGGGGGGGACCCCACGTCGTTTTTTTTTATAATAAATAGTTACGTTGTAGTATTTTCAATAAACAGTTAAAAAATATTACATGAGGTCGCCCCAATTTTTGATACCCAGCCAAGGTGACACCAACAGCTGCAGCCTGATAGTATCAACATGCAAAGGTTCATGAATACTTGTCCCTTCCCATTCTAAAAATATCAGCCCGCAGTTGCCCCAGAAATGGAAAATCACATTACAGGGTACACTTCTGATGGTAACCTAGCTCTTCCCAGTACCCCTGTGGTGTTGGGTACTGGGGTAATAGTGAAAGGGTGTTAGTGTTAAATTTGGGTGACAATAAAAACAGCTGGCTGAACACTAACTGCCATTTATAATAGTGGAGAGGTTTCTATCAGATCCTTCATTACTAACACTGAAATGAAATAGTTTAACCCCCTAAACCCCAGGCCTGAAAAGTAGTCAATGACCAGAACATTTTTTTTAGTTTTTGCCTCCTTGCGTTTCAACAGTTGTAACTTTTTTATTTTTTCAATGACACAGTTGAATGAGGCTCGTGTTTTATTCGGGGCAAGTTGACTTTATGGGGGAATAGTTTAAGTTCATTAAAAATTATTGAGTTTTTTTAAAATTTTTTGTTTTTTTTTTTTTCATTTTCCCTTTCCCAATTAATAATTGTTAGATTAATTTACGGGTATTAGGGGTCATGTGGATACCTTTTTTTGGAAGGGTTTTTTTTTGTGTGTAATGATGCCAATTTTTTTTATTAAATATTTATTTGATTTTATTTTTATTTTTGATTCATTTTTTTTACACTTTTTATTTTTTCTTTTTTTTTTTTCTTAATCCCATGAAGGGAAAACTTTTTATTTTTTTTTTTAAAATTTAGTTTTTATTAGATATTAATAATGCAATACTTTTAAATCTGTGTCACTTGGCACAGGCAGTATTCAGGACAGCACACGTGTGTCTTGGTCACTAGCTTATAAACAGAAGCTCGGGGGCCCGCTAGGTCCCCAGGGTAAAAATGGCAGTTTTCCCCCAAGTTTGTCGGGTGATGGGTTTCCCAACACTGAAGAGTGGGAAAAACCCTTTGATTGCGCTGGTAAATGCACCCCCCAAAAATAAAAGGGTTAAAAGCACGGGTTCGGAGGTTTAAAACCAATTTCGCAACGAGCCAAAAAGAGTCCTGAGGAAAAGCCCCGACCAGCCGCGGCAAAAGCGGTGCCGGGGCGTTGGGGGTTTTAAAAAACACAGAAAGAAAAGAAAAAACACTTTAATTAAATAAACTCTCCCTGACACCAAACCTTGTTGACCATTTTATTACAGATATGGATCCAATGCTGTTATGACATAGTCTAGTAAATTCTGCATAGTCCAAAGGAGGAAACCTGTAAAAAAAATAACTCTCCCAAAATGTATCAGTACAAAACTCCTTTCTCCTTACCTCAAAGGTCATGGTGCCCATAATTTTTTTGGGGTGCAGGTGAAAAAAGAAAATGGGGGATCAGGCCCAAAGCAAAATCTCAGGAGGTTGGTTCTATTTTTCCCAGAAGATTTTGCTGTAGCGGGGCCCGGACCCCTTTTCCCACTACTGCCCCTACCATTTTGTTATATGGGGTTGGGCCCAAAAAAAAATAAAAACCCCCCTATAACCCTAACACCCCACCTCCTTTTTCCCCATATCCCCCTTCCCATCGGATTTTTCAAAATAAAAATTGGTTTTGCCCATGTTTAAAAAGGACGTTTTTTTATTTTCTTTTTTTCCTTGGGTGTTCGTAGAGCGTTTACCGAAAAGCTGTAAATTCCCGGTGTTTGATTGAATTGAGTTACCCCAAAATTCTAAGTTAACCCAAACAATTTCCCTAACCCTTTTAAATTAAACCCAACCCCTTTATTAAAACCTTGGATAGCTTAATTACCCCCTTATTTCCAAAAATTTTTAAATTTCATATACCCAAGCAATCCCATAATAGAAAAAAACCCCCCAAAACCCCCAAACCCTTTATTAATCAAAATACCCCCTTTTTTCCCCCTTTAAAGTTTAAATTCTCCATCCCTTGCCCCCATTCCCCCTTTTTGCCCCATAGCCTTTATCCCACCTACAACTCAGCAAAGTTTATCAGAGGTGGGAATGGTTTGGTTTTGGAAAAAGGGGAAAAATTTAAGGGACGGCTTTGGCCGGGAAAAGCAGCATGAAGATTTGGACGGAGGAAAGAGAAAAGGAAATTTTAATTATCCAGTAAAAAGAGTCCCCTGTAAGTCCTTATATGTGAAAGGACTGAGTAACTGGTGTTATTTTTATAGGGTCATTTTGGGCCCGAATTTGAAAGTTGTAGTTTTTTGATTGTTTATTTTTTCATAAAAAAGTATTTGGGGTCCAGATGTGTTTAATTTGGGCCCATGTATTTTGGGGTCTTTGTGTTATCTGTAAAAAAATGTCATTAGAAAACATAAAATTTAAACATTCTGTGTGCAATTCATGGTGCATTATCTAAAGTAATTTTGTTACATTGATTTTCGTTACTATGTGGTGGTATTATTAAGTCCTATGTGTAGTGTTGGTTGGTCATGGTGTGGGTATTATTCAATCACTATGCGGTGGTGAAATGTGTTTCCTTTTCCCGTAATATGTGATGTGATTGTGGGGAGCATTATTCATCACTATGTGATTGTGTATGCGTAAAGTGTGGCGGAATTTTTTTTTCTTTGTAGTTTCATTGATAGTTTTGGTTTGGTTACGATTTTTTGAAGGAGTAACATATGGTGATGATATTCTTTACTTTTTATAGTGGTTAATGTGTAGATTTTTTTTACACAATATATTATTTAAAAATAATAATCCCCTAGATCTACCCACTCCCCTATTGTGTGCGTTGTGTTTTTTTTTCCCATTCTATCTAGCTGGAGAGGGCACAGGCACGGGCGTCTATTTTTTTTTTTTTGGGGGGGGGGGGCATTGACTTTAGGGTACCCGGTCCTGCCTGTAGTCACACATAACCCATTCAAATCCTTGCCGTGACCTGCATCATTGTGTGGACTTCATTGGCTGTGACAAAAATGTACATACCCCGGCCTAAGTATTGCCAAAAAAGAAGTTATAATTAGAAAAAAAAAAAAATGAAAAAAATTAGTTATGTTTATTTTATGGTATTAAAGAGTATAAGGTACTAAAAAAGGGTTCTTTCAAAAGGACTATTGGGGTTCCAAAATATTTTTGCATGCATTCTGATGCACAAAACAGGCATTCTTTTCATCAAAATTTGCATGAAAATATGCAAGAAGAGTGTTCAATGGGCTTGAAAGTTGATACTCACCATTTATTCACATGATGTATTTCCTTATGCATTATGTGAAATTAAAAAAAATTTGTGCAGTCCTTTCTACTTATTTTAAAGCCTTTTTTGAGGAAGAAAAAGGAGTAGAAAATGAAGGGGATTAGCGCTATTGGATTAAGCTAATATACATTATTGAAATGTAGTAAAATCCAAATGTTGAAATCAAATACACCGCAAAACTCCATTACTTGGATGTCTGCTGCATTTTACATGGCGCATTATTCTGTAGGGAAAAACACCATGTGAACCTGACCTTAAAGGGGTTGTCTTGCTACAAAGATCAAATCTGTAATGATGGGAACAGTAAAAAATAAGCACTTTTGCAATTGGTTTGTATTACCTAATTCATTTAGTATAGCACATATTAGCTAATCTGTGTGTCTAGAGCTAAATCAGCAGCCTGAGGTTGGACCACGTCCCTTTTGCTGTGATTGGTCTACACTCTCTATGCACACTCTCCTCTGAGCCGTGTAAAACTGAAACTGTCTGCCTGAGCTTTCTGTACTAGCTGCTGTCTGTGTGTTCTCATTCTCTGCCTCTGACTCCCATCTGAGCTGTGTAATAAAGGCTTCCTGAGTTCTCTATGCTCCTCTCACAGTAACAGCTCTCTGTGAAGGATCTGGACAATTACTCTTTAGTTGCCAGACATTCACACCCTTATACACTCTGTTCATCCCACCCATATAATACACCCTTATACACTCTGCACCCCTCACCCATATAATACATGCTTATACAATCTACTTCCCCATCTATATAGCACACCCTTGTACACTCTGCTCTTCCTCTTTTTTCAGGGGGGAGGCAGAGCAGTTTGCATTTCTCACATTTGTTTCATCAGTTCAGGCTGTATGTATAACTGTTTACACCAATGCAGGTGTTCTGGTTACAAGGATTACTTGTGGAGCCTGGGAGGGAGGTTACAGCTATCCAGGCATGAGAACTGACCATTGCAGGAGGTATGCAGAGCTATGACATCCTCTCCCTTTCTCACACAGAATGATGATGATGATGATGATGTTGATGTGATGACTAGGGAAGGAGAAGGGAAGACACAATGAGGGAAGACACGCCTACTGGGAGGAGAGACCCACCCCCGAATTTCAAACTGCCAGAGAGAAAGAACAAAATGCCTGTGAAAGCCTGTAGTGGGACGACCCCTTTAATGTACATTTGGTCTGTTGCAGTTTATGGGCCATGATTGAAATATATCAACACCATTTGCACTCAAAACAATAATATTGTTTTAAAACTGTGCGGCTCTGATATTTTCCTGGCATACAAACCAAAAAAAAAACTAAAGCATACATTTAATAAAAAAAAAAAAAAAATAGGTGTTTGTCCATCTGGCTATTTCACAGAGCCAGCTTCAGGTTCTCACTTCCTGTTCAGGCTGTGGGCAGTTCTACAGCAGTGACTTAAATTTCATCTGTGCTATTCCTACCTGAGCCTGTTACAGGGACATTGGTAATTGAGGGATTTTAACAGCAGGGAAGAAATCTACAGAGCTCTAAAGTTGAAGTTTGTCACTAACAGATATAAACAAGCTGAGAGCACAGCAGAGAGTGACATCACCATCCTGTCCAGGGTGGCTTGATCACAGAGAGGGGGTTAGTAACCAGAGAAAAACTGCAAGCAGGGCATATAAACTGCTCTAACTCTGAAATGAAGCAACATCAGAACAGTAATCTATTTGGTAATAATCTTTAACTATATGTTTAAACCTTATCAATGTGACGGTAATACAACTTTGAGAAAAAAAAGCAATAGAAGGAAGTATCAACATAAAACAATTCAAGTAAGGAATGCTGGCCTTTCCCTCGCCTCAATTGCTGACAGTTATTTCAAGAAAAATTAAAAACAAAACCCACATTTAAATGTTGTTTCCTGGAATCCAGATTATTGACAGAAGTCAAAAAACAAACCAATTTAAAAAATCCAATTAAAAATTAGAGACATAATCCAAAAATGTTCAATTGATTTAGAATAATTGAGCTGGAGACCTCATATCTATGATGTCAATATGCCCTCAGAAGGCACATAAAAAGATCTACTGTGAGAATGCATTCATTAGCCTGAATTAGATATAAAATGAGGAGGTGAAGATCATGGAGAAACTAGACATTCGGTGCAAAAAATGCACAAGAGGTACAATACTTTCCTAAAATATGAAGGTTCACACACCAAAAGTAGAAAGCCAATATGTTACTGTGCATCCAGCCTTTTCCTAAAAGTAAATAAATGAAATAACATTACAATCAACACACAGACACAAAATCATTCTATAATTATACAAGCCAATATAATTAAAACTTTTCTATATTACTGCTCAAATCCTTCCGTGGAAGAAACCGTTCATCAAAGCTATCTCTGGAGACTGACATTGGGCAAATCATGATTTTTTCCCACTTCTGCCAAAGGAAGTTCTATTCCCGCTGGCATAAAAAAGTACAACTGTCTTACACTCCAGAAAACTAATAAAGATTGTAAATGGTTATGATCATTTCAATGTTTTAAAATGATGTTATCTTTTTATCCCCTGAGAATCATGTTTTCCATAATTACTTCTGTTTCGTCCGTTGCTTAAGATAAATGATTTTGTAATTAGTTATGAAGGAATGTGTGATCATTCCCAGACATCTGTCAACTTGTCATGAAGTATCTGTCCCTCTAGCTACATTTAAACTTTACATTTAATAGTTTTCAGCTTTATCTTCCTATTCCATCTCCACAGCAGCATTAGCAGGATACCCTAATGATTGACTCCAATAAAACTCAGAAGAACTAGACATCAGGATCCATGAGATCCATGAAAGAGGGGCAATTCATTAAATAATTCACTATGGACAGGACACTTTGTGTAGTTCACTGGGGAAAGCCCTGAGTATTGCAGGAAGCTCTTAGTGATGGAAAATAATCAGCTGAAGAAGAATTTATTTTACTTAGCCAATGACCTCTACACTTTTCATTATAATCCTTCATATCATACACTACTTACAAAAAGTCAGGGATATTTGACTTTTGGTTAAAATTTCAGGATAAACATAAAATGTCTTTATCTTTTTTTAATGGACTATATTAGATCATCTCTTAACTTTAGAATACACATATCCAACAGTTCAGTATTTTAGTACTTTTTGCACAACAAGGAGCTTAATGTCAAAATTCACAACAGGTGTTTGATCCTTGAATCGCCCAATAAATTTAGGGGATCAATTTGAATAGGGATTTAAACAGTTCTCCTCATCACGCTGTTCATATTTTACATCAAGAGATTAAGACACCTTTCAATTGATCAACATTACCTCACCAAGGCAAGCCTCAAGCAGGATGCTCTCAGATGGAGGTGGCCACTGAGCTTAGAGTGTCACAGAGTGGCATCAGAGAGACTGGAAGAGTCACAGAAAGACAAAGAAGTGGACATCCTCTGACTATATCACCCACTGATAAACAATGGTAAACAATGCCCTGTAGAACTGGATGATTAATGCCATACAACCCCAGGTATGTTTAAGGGAGGTGAGAGGCAACCAAGTTTCACATCATACCATTTATATCAGTGTTGTCTGCACGCTAGATGACTGGCAAAGGTACCTGACCGGTAAGCTACCTGTCTAATGCATAGCACTCTCTGTGATGTCGTCTGCATTGTTGATGGCCATCATTTTTGCTCAGAGTGAATAACCTTTCATCACTGAACACCAATTAGAACCACTGGTACTTGTCCAGCGTAGATGCTTCCTGCCCATGTAAGACAATGATGCTGGTTCCTGGTGGTATGGTCAGGTCGTCTAGCAGAAATGTTTACTCTAGAAGTGTTTGGTTTACACAATTGTCCAGCCCTGTCACATAAATATGGGGAAGCATATATAAAAGTAGATCAACCTGCCACCCAAACAGTACATATATATAATATAAAATTATATATATATATATATATATATATATATATATATATATTATATTAATATATTATAAAATATATATTATATTATAATATATTATATTTATAAATGGCTGTCAGTGCCCAAGTACATGGAGTGTCAGAAATGCGTGTCTGAAAGTGGGGGGTTAGTAATCAAGAATCTTGGTAGGCCAGCCTGAGAAGATGTATTATCAGGGCGCAAGTGTTATTATGAGTAAGCCTAATCTTACAGCGTAGCACAATGTAGAGAACTTGTGCAGCATGTTTAATTCCATGTTTCTGCTAAGTGCCATACAAAACACAAGAAGACTAGCAAAAATAATTCTCCCACGTATCCCCACAGCAAGAGTTTTTGGTCAGTTTTTCAGACGGTTTCAAAGTGTCTGAAAACCGACAAGCAACGCTCCCCATAGACTTTTATAGAAAATCCGTTCAAGCCGTGAATTAACATTGAAGTCAATGAAAACTGCGCAGAGAGTGAGTGAGCAGTTTTTGTCCAGGTTTTTGGGCGTGGGTTTTGGCTGGTATTTGGGTGGTTTTAGTTTTTTGCAAAAAAAAGTGAAGAATGATCCCACCTATAGTGGGTGTGTTTTTGTAGGTCCTTTAGCACTTTTTAAACACTGGAAGGTCCTGCAAAGCACTTCCTGGCTCGGATGGAAGAGGACGCATCAGCATACCTCCCAAAAAATACCACCGCATGGACATGGACGTGAGCAGACTGATCTCTGATGTGAGTGTCAGTATGAACGAGAGCCTATAAATCCTCTTCTTAGCCGAAACTAACCAAATTTTTATGCTGTTAACATGCACATGTGCCTAAAGTGAAAGTGAAAAAGTTGGCCTTCATATCACATGGTTTCATGCACCAATCATGAACACTTTTCTGCTTGAAAAAAACGTCCAAAAACTGCTAGGGAAACCTAGACAAAATCAGTGACAAAAAATGTTCAAAAAACCAAAACCATGAAAAAACAACCTTTTTTTGTGTCAAAAACCATCCAAAAACTAGTTGTAATGAACAGTTCTGCTGAAATCAAAACCAAGCTAATTTTGTTTTTTGCAGTGTAAACACACCCAAAACGAGAGGAAGCCAAGCAATGGAAGCCGGGGTGATGGAGAGGACCGATGGGGGAACAGCAGCTTTCCAGAGATACCATAGTCCAATGGATCTTGTACACCTGTCCAAGCTTGGTTAAAATTAGGTTGCCATCTACCAGAAACTTTCAAAAGGTGGTCTATAGCTGTTAGAGCTAATTATATACTTATATAAATTAATCATGTCTCCCTGTAGCCGTCTTTTCTCAAGACTAAACATGTTTAGTTCTTTTAACCTCTCCTCATAAAGTTATTGTTTCGATGGACAGTACACTACCTGTGTGTGCAATCGGTGCCATAAGTGCCCCCCAAGCTTATATTTTTCTTACTGTCTCACTGCAATCTGGCACCACATAGGGGCCACTGTTACTGTGGGAGCCTAAAAAGGGTCTAGAATGAGGCATTATTACTGTGTGAATTCTAAATTATTGTATGTAGCATATAGAGCAGTACTATTATTGCACTAATTCTGTAGGAGGTTGGAGGTAAAGGAAAGTGTATCGATATTTATTTTACATTGCCTATGAACCTGTTTTATGACCTGTTAAAAGCACTGCCAATTTTGGACCTGAAAACAAGAAGCCTTTATTTTTCTTACTGCCTCAATGTAATCCAGCACCAGATGTACCAACGTTGTAGGTATAGGAAGGTGTATAGATACATACCAGATATCAATATAGTCATCATGGCTGATTGGGACACAATCACTAATTTTGCAGCTGCTTCTACAGGGAGAAGGCAGGTCGGTTTGTTACCATCCTTGTATATGCAGTGCTCAATCAGTGTTGCAGGGGGTGTGATGCAAAGTTTTCATCATACCCCCTGTGGTGCTAGGATCCTGAGAGCAGTGTGTCAGCGTAAGCAGCATGATGACGTCAAGCCACTTACGTCTGAGCTTTTCTTTTTACCCTTTACACCTCCATACACTTCCCTTACATACAGGGGCATATACCTACCTATAGGGGGCACGGCGTTAGCGTATTATCGTGTTATTTGTCTTGTTACTTCAATTATGGATATACATTTTTAAACTACATGGAATAAAGTTTTGAACAATTTTTAACCCAAATACTCTGGAATGTTGCTGGATATATGTCTTAGCTTTGTGGATACCTATAGGGGGGGCATATATTTACCTACAGGAGACATATATCTGTACCTACAGAGGGCACATATATCAAGCTATAGGGTGCATATCTGTACCTACTGAGGGCATATATCTGTACCTACAGGGGACATTTTTATATATATATATTCCTACAAGGGTCCTATATCTACCTACTGGGGCCCTAAATACCTAAATATGGGGGACATATACCAACCTACATTCAGGGCTATATCTACCTACAAGAGGCCTGTGTATCTACCTACAAGGAGTTTATATACCTACCTACCTACTAGGGGCTTATATATAATTATATATAATAATATATATATATATAAAATATATATATATATATATATATATATATATAATTATATATATATATATATATATATATATATACAAAGAGGGGGGCCTCTATACCTACCTACCAAACTGGGGGTCTATATTCCTACCTACCTACAAGGGCCCTATATACCTACTCAACCACCTACAGGGTGACATATATACTAGGGGCCTATATTTCTACTTATTGGGAGGTCTATACAACCACCTATCAACTTAATAGGGGACCTATATACCTAACTATTGATGACCTGTAAGTTTATCTAATCTACCTAGAGGGGTACTATTCACCTGCCTAATTGAGGACTACCTACCTAAAAGAGGGTTTCCCTATCTGCCTACCTAGTTTGGGGGTGTACCTACATATTATCTTGGGGGATTTAACTACAGTTGAAACCAGAAGTTTGGACTGTAATTATAAGTTCTAGGAGCAATAAAGAGAATATATATGCTTAAAAGTTGTAATGATTTTTCAGTGACCACTATAGTAGTTGCAAGTTAAAAATTACATCCACAGGCATGTCTCTAATTAACTCAGATGTTGCAGTAGACCTATCAGAAGCTTCCAAAGACATGACATCATCATATGGGGTGTCCAAAATTGTTTAAAGGCAAAAATATCCTAGTGTATGTAAACTTTTGACTTTGCAGAAAGTAATAAAAATGGCTTAAAAAAATGATCTCTCTCATTGTTCTGGCATTTGGCAAATATAAATAATTTTGGTAATCCTAATTGACCTAAAATGAGTAAGGTTTATTCTGATTTGTTGTCAGATAGTGAGAAAAACATGCATACTTGTCTTTATATATAGTGTATGTATCTCCTATATTGGTATACAAAACAAGACTAAAACTCGGTGCATAAATCAGAGCATAGCCATTTGGGGGGTACACTTAATTTTAGATGCACAAGGGGGCCATTATTACCATTTGAGGTGCTGTAGATGGGAAGTTTGTACAGATATGAGAATTAGTAGGCAAGTGATGTAAAAGTGTGGAGTCTAAGATGTTTGTTTTGTAAATTCTACAATGAAGAGTTATGGATGGGAGAAAATGTTATGGCAGTCTGGGATAGATAGAGAAGAAAAAGAGAACAAATCATCAGAGAAGAGAACAACTCATCATACTGGCTTCTTCTAGGCTGCAATAGAAGTCAGGTCTGTAGCTATAGCAACTAGGCGGCAGCCTATCATGAGAGATCAAACACGTCTGTAGCTATAGCGACCTGAGGAGCTGATGCAGCCCATACAAGAGGGGATATCTAGGAATAGGTAGGAAAGTGTTAATGGACACATATTGAAAAGGGACTTGTTTTTGCAAGATCTTTAACATAAAAAGCAATCCTTGTAGTGAAACAAGCCCTTTAAGCGGGGTGGGGAAAATGTCTTCACCCCCTGAGTGCAGTTTAGTCTAGTAGTGGCCCTGCGTATACAATGTGCATTATAAAGTGTTGTGGAATACGTTGTCATAATAAAAATAAAGATTCTTATTATTACTTTAGATTAAAAAAAAAATAATAATAATAATAATTAATTTCTAAAATTAGCTTGAGCCCCATCCAAATACCCAATGGATAACAAAAAACCCAAAGCATTAGTTTTCTTTTTTTTCTTACAAAATTAACAACTTTGCATTTAGTAATTTGTTCTCATTCCCTTCCCTGTAGGTTATTTTCGTAACATATTCTAACTTTTATTTGTAAATAACAAAAAATGTATTCTTCCAATTGTTGTACTAAAACTCAGAGTCCAAGTCAATTCTTTTCATGTGGGTGAAGATACAGTATTCTGAAGAAAAGTACAATTAGAGGTTTTTGTTGCACACACATATACATATGCGCTCATAGTTAGGGAAAATGAATAAATGTCTTGTAACCTCTGCCATATTTATTTAAAGATGGAGAAGAAAGCAAAACTTAAATTAAAAGCGAGTCATTTTTCCTTGTCAAGAGCAGGCATTCCTGAGATGTAAGGTCAAGGAACATTTTTCATTAAATGTAATTAAAAGCTTTTGAGTTATGTGTTAGAAATAAATACATGGACTTCCTATGGTTTTTGCATTAGCATTCAATGTTTGTTGGGTGCCTGGTAATTCTTCATGTACTTTGAAGCTATCTTGTCTGTTAATTAACCAAATTAATGCTAGAAAAGGTATAACCAGTTTAATTTTATTTGTCTTTTCTTGGAATGGAAACACATTTATAACATCATAGCGATGATTACATAAACAAATACATGGGGGGAGGGTTGAGCCTCATTACAAAGGTAGAAAAGAAAAATTCAATTGAAATGGCTTGTCTGGGAATCAAATAGTTATTTAGATGGTTGAAACACAGCTAATCAAGTTCTTTCATTAATTAGATTTCCAAGTTTATTTCTTCATTGTCCTCAGGCTGTCCATAAATGTAGCATTTTTTTTTAAGGCCAAAGCAAGAGATTTGCCATTTTTATTGGATTTTTATTGGACTGTGCTGTAAAAATTGCATGTTCACTTCATTCTTCAAGAAGGTGCACTTCTAACCTGATAAAAAAAAGGAAATTTTTGTCTATTTTTATTTTCATCACCATATTCTATGAGACTAATGCCTTTTTTGATTTTTAAGGTGCTGGACCTACATGAGTATTTGTTTTTTACAGGGGGAGCTGCATATTGTTATTGTACTACTCAGGGTACATATAAACTTTTTGATTACTTTGCTTTCTATTTCACTGGTCGTGAGTGGGCAAAATAACTGCATTTTTATACAGTATTCAGAATTTGAGATAACCTTATGGGTGGGCCACACCAATTGTTTTTTTTTTTTTCTTTTTAGCAAAGATAAACGTGACAGATAATAAATACAGATAGTTACCAAATTTACCAACTATCATTCAAATCTTACAGGGGTTGTCTCACTACATTGATACAAGAAACCGTATAGAGGAAGAAGGCTATAAAACGTAACTTTTAATAAATAAATGTAAAATGCGCTCAAAAAAGCGCCCTCACTACATTGATTCATCTTACCTCAGTCCTGTTTTCTTGGTTTCATTTTTGAATTCAGGGAGAGTTTACTGACTTTACTAGTTATTACTGGCCTGCAGTGATGAGATGCTGAAGCAGATCTGTAGCTATAGCGACCAGCGCTGGCAGCCTATCAGGAGAGATTGAACAGGTCTGTAGCTATAGTGACCTGAGGAGCTGATGCAGTCATACAAGAGGGGATATCTAGGAATAGGTAGGGCACTGTCAGTGGACGCATATTGCAAAGTGACTTGTTTTTGCAAGATCTTTGACATAAAAAGCAATCCTGTGAGATAACCCCTTGTAACTTTAATATTGTATTGCCAATAAACTTAACTTTTAATACATATATGATAAACCAATAAAACATTTTTTTTTAATGCTCTAAGCAAATATATGTGTCCTAATTTGTCAATTATCCTTCCTTGTAGATAGTAAGCCCTTGTGGGCAGGGTCCTCTCTCCCTCTGTCCCATTTGTTAGTCACTCATCGTCATCATTGTACCTTGTTTGACATATGTTAAGTATGTAATCCTCCCTTTAATGTACAGCGCCCCGGAATCGATGTCGCTTTAAAATAAATAATAATAATAATAATAATAATAATAATATTCTCAATAGATACTACTGACATATTGCGTCAGACGCTTTTCAATAATGCACAGTACTGTTTTTTGCAGTTAAGCAGCTAATATAATGTTGTACATGACACACAAAAGATTGATACTAAGGGAGACGAGTATAATCGGGTTTTTCACCCATTTCTGGCATAAAATGCGTCTAAGTAACCAGTCTACGATGTCTAATGCACCAAATGAATGGGTAAGGTGCATTGTTCGCAAGGCTCAACACTTTTAATGTGCTTAACATGAGGGGGCATTTTGGGGGCATTCTGTTGCAGCACACTCGTAATATTAGACACATATGAATGTGGTTCCAAAACTGGGTGCATTACGTTTGAACAGGCAGACCTTTTTAAATGGGGTTTCCTGGACTGAGTCATTAAAGGGGAGCTAAAATTTCTGTTAGGAAAAACAAGTGCCTTATTTTCTCAACTTACCCAATAAAAAATAAAAAGCAATTTAAGTATCAAATTTAAAAATTATTTAAAATTAATAAAAAAAGTTATCATAAAAATTTAATATAAAAAATTAGGGGTTGAGCGATTACTTGGTATCGACATCGGGCGTAGACGATATCGGCCACCACGAAAAGGGTTTTTTCATAGGAGCAGTCGAAATGACAACCATTAAATCTAGGGAAACAACAACACCTTCTTTCTTACACCCAAACAGGGCTGGAGAAGCTGGTTTTAAAACCACAACATCAAAGGGTACCTCTACATCTTAGGCACAAACTTTGGCTAAAAAGCCACAGAAAAAAAGTCACATACCATACACTATCCCGCTTGTACCACCCGCAGACCCTTAAACCGCACACCCACAAATTAAAAAAATGCCAAAGACAGTATTATTTTAACCATCATTTTTCTTGAACTGGACATTGAATATTCCCGTCCTGGAACGCACATGGCCCCCAAAACCCCATAAACCCCCATTAAAAGTGCCGAAAAAGGGGTCTTTTCAACCCCAATTTTTATTTCACTGGACATTGACTATCCCCGTCCTGGGCCCAGCATGAGCCCCAAAACCCGCATGACCCCCACATTTAAAAGTGCCGGAAAAAGGATCTTTCAACCCCCATTTTAAATTGAAATGAAAATTGACTTACCTGTCCGACCCAGTTGACCATAAAAACCCGTCTGACCCCAGTTAAAAAAATGCCGGGAAAAGGGGTCCTTTGACCACCCTTTTTGTTTCACTGGGCACTAACTATATCGTCCCCGTACCGCGAATGACCATTAAACCGTCTGACCCACGATTAAAAAGTGCCCCGGGAAAAAAGATCTTTCAAAACCCCATTTTATTTTTCACTGGACATTGACAAACTGTCCTGGACCGCAATGACCATTAAACCTGTCTGACCCCCCAAATTTAAAAAGTGCCGGAAAAAGGGCTTTCAACCACCAATTTTTGTTAACTGGGCATTGACAAACCCCGTCCTGGACCGCAGCGACCCTTAACCTGTCTGACCCACAATTTTAAAAAGAGCCGAAAAGGGGTCCTTTTAACCACCATTTTAAATTTTTTTTTCACTGGACATTTACTAGAACGTCCTGACCGCATATGACCATTAAACCGTCTGACCCCCCGATTAAAAAGTGCCGGAAAAAGGAGTCTTTTAACCACCTTTAGTTGAATTGGGCATTTTACAAACCCTGTCCTGGACCGCAGCATAACCCCTTTAAACCGTCGACCCCAGATTTTAAAAAATGCCGAAAAAGGAGTCATTCAACCACCATTTTAGTTAACTGGACATTGACTATACCCTTTCCGGACCGCAATGACCATTAAACCTTCCCCGACTCAATTAAAAATGCCGGGAAAAAGGGGTCTTTGAACCACCATTTTAGTTGAACTGGGGCACAACTATATCTGTCCTGTACCGCAAATGACCATTAAACCTCCTGCCCACAAATTTAAAAAATGCCCAAAAAGGAGTCTTCAAACCCCCAATTTTTGTTGAAGGACCTTGACATACCTGTCCTGGACCGATTTTACCATTAAAACCCGTCTGACCCAGATTAAAAAAATGCCAGGAAAAGGAGTCCCTTTGAACCACCATTTTATTTTAAAAATGGACACTAACTATAAACTGCCTGTACTGCAGAAAACCATTAAACCCGTTGACCCACGATTAAAAAGTGCCGAAAAAAAGGGCTTTCAACCACCATTTTAGTTGAACTGGACTTGACTATTCCGTCCGGACCGCAGTAACCATTAAAACCTGTCCCGACCCCCCAAATTAAAAAGTGCCGAAAAAGGAGTCTTCAACCACCATTTTAGTTCACTGGGCAAAAACTGTCCCTGTCCGGCCACAGTATACCATTAAACCTTCTGACCCCCAATTAAAAAGTGCTGGAAAAAGGAGTCTTTCAACCACCATTTTAGTTGAACTGGACATTGACTAGAACTGTCCTGGGCACCAAATACCATTAAACCTGTCTGACCCCCAGATTAAAAATGCCGGAAAAAAGGAGTCTTTCAAACCCCCATTTTAGTTGAACGGGCATTGCTAACCTTCCTGTGCCCAGCATGACCCAGGGCCGGGGTTACAGTGGGGCGGTGAGAGCCCAGGGTGGCGTCCGCATCTATTTAAAACCAGGTTTTAAATGCCCTAAAGACGAAGCAATGAAAACTGTCCGTGCTGAAGCAGAGTGCGAAAGCGGAAAATGTGGAACTCCAGCCTTCCTCAGTACACAGTCAAGACCGGGGAGCGCTTTCCCCTCCGTATGAGTGGGACCAAATTTAGCTTCACTTTGGGAAATACTGGTGGTTAACCCCCTGTTCCCCCCCAGGGCCCTTTTCTTGGCATTCTTTTTCTCATTTTACTCAACGCTGGAGGGAAAGGGGCTCTGTACTTTGTTCCTGTCCCGGGCCCCTACTCCATGTCCTCTGAAAAAACCTCATCTGGCAAGTTTTCCTGTACCTCCCTTTTACAATCAGAGGAATTTTTTTTAACAGCATTTTTACACAAGTTTTTTTTGTACTTTAATTCTAGAAAACCATTTCTAAAATATGATGGAATCCCACCATGTCTTTGTTTCTCTTTTTTAATTGTATTAAATGGGTTGTCTCAATACAGGGATTGATACTATGTTAAAGATCTTGCAAAAACAAGTCATTTTGCAATATGTGTCCATTAACAGTGTCCTACCTATTCCTGTTTCTGACAGCACCATCACCCTTGAGCCACTCTTGACAATTGTGAAGAACAAATGTCTGTTTGAAACCACATTTTTTTATAATAGGACCTGTAGTATTGCTGAAATTTCAAGCAGCATGACCCAAAAATTAAAAAATGACTTCTCAGCCACTGTTAAAATTGTGAGGAAAATGCCACTTAGAAGCCACATTTCTGTTCCAAAGGACCATGATTATTGCTGTATCTCACAGCTACATGACCCCCAAAAATTATAAAATGACTTCTCAGCCACTATTAAAAATTGTGAGGGAGAAATGCCACTTAAAAGCCACATTTCTGTTCCAAAGGACAAGATTATTGCTGTATCACACAGCTAAACAATGAGCCCAAAAAAATTTTTATAAATATGACTTCTTAGCCATTTAATAAAAATTGTGAGGGAGAAATGCACTTAAAAGCCACATTTCTGTTCCAAAGGACCATGATTACTGCTGTATCTCACAGCTACATGACCCCAAAAAAATATAAATATGACTTCTCAGCCACTATTAAAAATTGTGAGGGAGAAATGCCACTTAAAAGCCACATTTCTGTTCCAAAGGACCATGATTATTGCTGTATCTCACAGCTACATGACCCCAAAAAATTATAAATATGACTTCTCAGCCACTATTAAAAATTATGAGGGAGAAATGCCACTTAAAAGCCATCAGTCTGTTCCAAAGGACCTTACATTAATACTGTTACTCCAGCAACATGACCATCAAAACCAATTGACCAATGCGAAAACTTATCTCTAAGATAAAGTGAGTAAATGGAATACTGGTGATTAGTCGATGAAACCTTTCCTGTCTTTTACAGGTCTCCCTCACAGTCAAAAGAGAATCAAAAGAGAAAAGAGGATAACAATATTGCAGTAGAGAAATGATCATTTGTTTAAAAAAAAGTTTTCAAGAGGACTAAAAATAACATTGTCTGTATATGAACGAGGAATGTGACGAAGACCGGCGGCAACTAATCGGGGACCTCGTAATTGGGGCCATCAACCACATCAGAGATCCCTGCCTGATTCATCTTGATGAAAGTCCAAATACGATCCACATTATCTGTGAGAAGCCCGGATGCTTTTGTCTGTAATGAGCACCTGTCCAGCTGAGCTGAAGGTCCCTCAGATATGACGCTAGGCTGTCTGTGGCAGGACACCACCTCTATGGCGTGACGACCACACGGGTCCATTCGTCCATTTAGAATATACCCAGCGAGTCTATTGGGTCCCGAATCACAAGCAGAGAAACTTCGGTGTTTGATACGGCAGATAGTCGTACACCAAGATCTTAAGCAATGCACTGTGTGTTGGATGGTGTGCCGCTGCATTGCATGCGTTTCTGGAGGGTGGTAGAACAAAGATTGCCAGAGGTCACCCCATTAGGCTTCCGCCACCGTTGCCTGCTGCTTGCCGGATAATCACGCCGTACTTGGCACTCTTAACTGCTGTCACGTCCCTGTGTTGTTCCATCACTGGACATTTGGGGAACGTGAAGCGAGACGCAACAATGTCTCCAGTTGAACAATCAGCAAGGTCTCCATTTCCCTGGCATTTTACTCTCCGATTTGGGTGGGTGAAGAACATGTGCTGGAGCTTTGTTTTGTAACCAGGATCCAGAAGGGTGGGCCACCCAGTAACTGTTTGTTGCATTTTGATGGCCTTAATGCGAGGCTCATGGTGGAGGAAATGGACATCCAAGCACGCTCATTGTGAGAGATGGAGCCTTGAATTTCACAAGCCGGTCTGGGTCGAGTGCACTAGCAAAACTGATCTTCGCTCAAGCTTCCTCCTCCGCCTCAAATTCGGCGCCAACCTCTTTCGCAAGCAGGGACGTCGGAACATCGGTGTCCAAGGAATACCCGCCTAAACCTCCGCTGCCTCCGTCACAGCTTCAACACACGCCCTGACTTGCCTGAGATGATCACCCTGAGAGCTGATGTCTGCCACCTTGCACTAGCTCTGACCCCCGAACCACTGCCATAATGAAGACGCGATAAATTCTTAAACAGTCGGGCCTTGTGGATTTGACGAGAGAAAGGCTCCGTGTCCGCTTCTGGGTCCGTCTCCTCCTCCGTCGCTGGTGGGACTCTGTTTTTCAGAGTGTCCATCGATCGGTTCCAGAACTAAATCACCACACATCTCGTGCTGATCAAGGGCAGGTGGTCCGCACTGACCATTTTGGTGTCTTCTTTCAAAACTGGCAAGGATGGTGCAGAGCTCTTTCACCTGCCTCCACTCCTCGTGGTTTCAACACTCCATAGGTCCGCACCGCTGCTTGTTCAAGGCCATGTGGTCACTTCATACTGCGTAATTGCATTGCGTGCTGCCACAACGCTGAGCATGTGGAGGGTGGAATCCAGCGTGTTGCCACTCAAGCAATGAGACGGTTGACCGGAGGAGGCCGAGCTGACGCTGTCAACACGCAGCCAGGCGGAGATGAAGCAGGGTGCGAACGGCGAAGTGCGAAACTTCAGACCTCGACCCTTCTCAGCAGCTGTCCAGACCCGTGTAGCCTTAGAAATTTTCTGGACGACAAGATTCATGACATGTTCCAGGCAATGGAAGTGCGGCCACCTACCGATTCTAAGGCGCCAGCAGATTTCGCCCGTATCGCACACCACCGTGCCTGCACAAGGGTTTTTTTTTTTCTTGTCACCAGCCAGCGCTCGTCTCGTTGCGGATAGCCGTCCACAGCTCTGACCTGTGTGTGGACGGTCTCCAAGGCAAGATTAATTTTGATTTCAACATCACGGCCTGGTATTCTCTGTCACGGTGATGCCACCGAGAGACCTGGGGAAAGAGAGTCCCTGCACCATCCCTGCGGTTTTGAAGAGCGTTGTGCCGAGCCTGAAGCCACCGTCACCCTCCAAGGACATCCACCCAGCTCCCCCGAAGACGGTCACAGAATTATAGGGCGGCCTTGGCCTGCTTACTTGAGTCCATGTGTCGTGGTGAGAATGACTTTTCCGTACACAGATGCAGACAACCGCGCTTGAAATTTTAGAAATGACACGTGCTGTCCAGGCAGGGACGGCTTTTCGGCAAAGAAATGCCGCTCGCACTGGAATGGGGGCAGGCGAGGGCCATGACGTGCGGATCCCATCGTGTGTCCACCAGATGGAAAGGCAACATTTCAAGGCAAAGCCTGGCAATGCCGACATTCAGGCTTTTGGCTTTGGATGGTTTTGGGATTAAAGTGTTTCTTCTGCTCCCAAACCCGAAGACAAGAAGGCTGGCTGCTAAGACTACAGCTACTGGTCGCTGTAATGTACGGCGTGCAGGTGCGTCTAACTGCCGAAGAGAAAGGGGTATGAGGGGTCTCTGGTGGTGCTGGCTGGTACTCGCCCTAGGAGCACGGTGGACGGCTGAAGCGGAGGCTTGATCCCTGATCATGACTCTGAGATGACATGGGCATCTGAGGAACGCTTGGTTGGTGGCTGAGGAGGAAGGCGGAGACAGAGGGTGTGATATGTGGAGGCCCGGCTGTCGGCTGGCCTTTTTTTGGCCAAGTTGTTCCCTCATTTCAACTCATGCATTCACCTGCATGTAGACTAAGAACATGTTGGTGGTGTTAACCACTTAAGGTTCTTGCCTCTACATATGCGTTTACGGCACAGGCGGCATATGACATCGCTGGTGAATCAGAGGCTTGCTCAAAGAAGGGCCCCGGGTTGAGAGGTCCTGGACCTTTTTGACGGCGATAACAGAGGGGGTTTTTTGCGCTGACCAGGGCGGCGGAATCTATCAGGGGACTTCTGCAAACCGCCCCCCTTTCCCTTTTTGTGCGGGAAACCCCCCCGTTTTGACACTCCCCCCACGTCTTCCTCCCGTCCACAAAGAAGCGCTCGCAAGCAAATTCTGGGGGAAAAAAAAGAGGATCCGCAATGTGTCACATCATCATCATCAACACAGGGATTTTGGTCGTCCTGACTTTCTGCACCCAAAAAGCTCGGCTACAACAAGGGGCACTGCAAGGCGTTGCGACCCCCCGGGGAATTTTTCCCGATTCCCGGGTTCCTTCACCCCCCACTAGGGCACAGTAACTGACGTCAACAACAAAATCATCCTTTGATCTTTAACATGCCTTCTGACCCCAACGCCATTTTTTTCTTCAAAAGGTCTTAAAACAAGGGTTATCCACAGTGGGGGTAACGGTTGACATTTGGGGGTGTTTATGTCGGACGGATGCTGATGATGCTGATGAGATTTTTTGGCCGTGACTGCGAGGACGAAGGAAGATGCTAGATCAGGTTGCTTAACCAGAAGGGACAGATTGGGGAGATTTTCGAACTAGATTCAAGGGCCCGACCCAGCGAGACAGGCCTGACGGTCCTGCAAATGACAAACCGCGGCATGGTGTTGTCGCCAGATGGAAAGGGGCACCTTTTCGACCTTACCTCCATGTCACCCCTCTTTTTTCGTTACCACCTCATTTTTCTCCTGTTCAGAAATATAAAAAATTTTAGAAGGTTGGAATAGTTTTTGGAAAAACTGTTATTAAAAGACACAAATCACAGCTATTCTCAAATCCCCTAATCAAAAAAAAATTCTGGGTTCAAATTTAACTGCAAGGTTCTATCAAAAAACTGGACTGGGCAAAATCCAAAAAAAAAAAGTATCTGTTATGTTTTATATAATAAACGGTTTTTTTTTTACCTTTCAA
>JAODAL010057442.1:0-22678 GCA_025379985.1 Phyllomedusa bahiana
CACCCCCCAGCTACATACTTATCTAGCCGTGCTCCGCTTCCCTCCCTGCTCTGCTGGCTAATTGCCAGGCGCTGACCCTATATCTTGCTGACTCTTCCTACACTCCCTGCCAGAGTATTGGTGTCTTTTGATGTGTTCTGGAGAGAGTGTCGGAGAGAGTTTTGCCTTCTGTGTACCGTACCTTCCTGCTACCGTTTCCTGACAACGTTGCCTGCCGCCCGCCCTGACCTTATCACTTGTCCCTGACTATGCCTCAGCCTACCGATTCTGTACCACGCTGCACCTTGGCTGCCATCGCAAGCAGGTCACATCACCGGTAGCGACCTGGTAGTTCCCCGGTATTCTGGTGAACACCGGAGGCTACTTAGACTCCGCTCCCTGATGTGGCTTATACCATCGCTTGTAGTGGCCCAGTGAGTCCACCTTTACCGTGACACACTGTTTTCTTTAAATGTTCAGCCCCATGGCCGTAAAGCATTAAGGATTGGGCAGAACAAAGAAAAAAACTGTGCATCCTTACAGTTGTTGTCCCTTATATCTCCTCCTGTACTCCTCGTACTCTTCTGTATGATCGGTGCAGGGAGGAAACAGGAAGCTGCACCATCAGTGTTTAGGCTCCTGCTATGGATCATGAAGGTAGCAATCTGTGTGGGGAGATAAACAGTCTTTTTGAAGGGAAAAACTGAATGGTTTCGTCTACACAACCAGGGAAAAATCTGGTAATATTCTAATTAGAATCCGACTAATATTTTACACTCAGTCCTCTGTCACAGTTTTTTTGCTGTGGACTTCATAATTTCAAAATCACTGAGGTTTCTAGATGATGATCTCTTCAATTGTGGGTCCATGCAGTTACAAGGGGACTATATTCATCAAACTGTCTAATAATCATACTGTTGACTTTTCCCTCCTTCCTTCTAGACTGTAAGCCCTTGTTAGCAGGGTTCTCGCCCCCTCTCTACCAGTTGTTAGTCATTTATCGTCACCACTGTACCTGTTTGACATAAGTTATGTATGTAACACCCCTCGAATGTGCAGCGCCCTGGAATCAATGGCACTCTAAAATAAATAATAATAATAATTTTGTTAGGCTTGGTAACTGATCATATCAATGACCTAGTCATACTATGATAGCTGACCAACTGCTAGGCCATGGTATTGACTTCAGAGTAGGAGCTTCAATTGCATTACTTCTTTATGGCAAGCAAATTCGGTTGCATAAGGCCATGTCCCCACGGCACGGGTTTTCGGACGGTTTTTTCAGCCGATCGTTTTTTGACACCGAAAAACTGCCGAAAAGCACAATGGTGCTCTATGGAAAACCTGTGCGGCAGTCCCCACTGCACGGGTTTTCCGCCCGGTGGTTTTGTCACCGGCGGTCCGGCGGCAAAACATAGAACATGCACCATCTTCCGTCCGGTTTTCGGACAGAATATGTGCATCTCAATGGGAGGGGGGAGGGCTCATCGCGGAGAAAAACCGTCACCCCCGCGGCCGTGGGGACGGCTGCAAAACAGGACAAATACCAGCCTGCAAACCGGCCGGTATTTGTCCTGTGCTGTGTAAACGCGCCCTAACAGTGCCAGACCAAACCTTTATCTTACAACCCTGCTTCTTTATTTTAGGATACAATTAGTACAGTTCAGTAACATGTTTAGTGAAACAAAAGTTCTAAAATACTATAATGATAAGAATATGAAGATTAGAGGAAGCTACATTTATTCATCTTGACAAGTACTGTACATACTCAGTTACATTATAAGCCAACCAGCCCCAACCCGTTTCGTAGCTACAGGAGTTGTAGCGGTTGCACCATGAGGTCCCTGAGCCAGGGTGTTCCACAGACTCTCACTGCTGAGTCACATAGACCCAGTGATGCACTGATGAGAGCCAGCACAGAAACATCCAGTAGCCACTGTATCTGCACTGGGATCCAGTAGTTACGCACAGCCAGGCTCCTGATGCTTAGGCCAGGATTGGAGCTAGTGCCAATCCTTTCTGCCTATTCTCCTAGATGCTGCGGATGATGGGAGACACGGCATCTAGCTGATTGACCTAGATGTGGATGATTGCGGGGGTGCCGATGTTTGCCATGGCAGTCAGAGGCCAAATAATGGCCTCCAGGTCTGCCATGCATAAAGCCTATTAGTATAGCCCACATAGTAGGTTGCTTGTCAAAGGCACAATACATAGTAATACATTAATGCACGACTATGTATTTTAAAAGTGAACTAGTGATCGCCTAGTTGGTAAAATAAAGAATCAAATAATACCAGAACACAAATCCAATTTCCCCAATAGAAAAAATAAAAATAAAGAGCACATCATGGGTATCGTCAAGTCTGTATCATTCCAATCTGTAAAATTGTGGTGTTATTTTAAATGCAGTAATTGCATTTTTTCTTGTTTATTCAGCCTCAACAGAAAAAAAAACCCAGCAGAAGTAATCAAAAACTCTTGTGTGTATGCCTTTATGTTACCAAAGAAAACTTTAATTCATCCTGCAAACAAAAAGCCCCCACACAGTTCCTCTGGCAGAAATATAAGTTATGTCTTTAAGAATATTGTGACATAAAAAACATGATTTTTTTAAAGGCAAATGATTTAGTCATGTGAGGCGAGGGCTGTAAAAAGGGATGTATTATATAAAATGTGCGGTATAGTTCCCTTTCTTTAGCTGGTGTAATTGAATACTTAAAAGGGTTGTATCATTACATTAAATGGTATTCAGAATAAGGGGACAGTGAAAACAAGCAACTTTGCAATTGGATGTCATAAGCAAAGCTGTCTTGTTTTCACTGTCCCCTTATCTTCTGTTTCTGTAAACACTGTTCCCCAGCGCCGGTCAGATTCCACCTCCTTTCATTTCATTGGCTGACGGCTCTACTTATTTACATTCTGTCTGGCCCCCGGTCGTATTTACGGGAGCGCGCATTCCTGCCTTTCTCACTCAGAATAAGGGGCCACAAACATTTCACTCTGCACAGCCAGCAGCTCCACAGTAACACTGCAGCTGCTTCAACAATCAGAAAACAGCAGAATTGTGCTCGGTGCCTAATGCTCCTGCGTGTAAACATAGAAGGGAGACAGATATGTGCTGCTCTGGATGAGTTAATAGAAAACTGGATTCAACTGTAACAAACCTCCAGCTGTGAGAGGAGAAGATATCAGTGCTCTGAGTTCCTAGAAGAATGTCTAGACTGAATGCAGGCCTGTGGTATGTAAACAAACAGCTCTTACAAAATAATACTGCATAGGGAGAGGAACAACACAGTGACATGTGGACTCAGATAGAGAGGGGGGGGGGGGATGTGCTATCCCCTCCCACTTATCCCAACCAAACACACTGATTCGGGAGCGAGCATTAACAGTGAAGGGGGGGGTGATGTCATCCTCCTTCAGTTAAGAAACACCCAGCTGGGAGGGAAAGAAACACCCCTGGATTTGAAGTGCTGAAAAACTGAAAGTACAATGAAACACACGAACTGATGAAGCAATAAATCCCCTTTAAAGGACTTGTCCAGAGGAAGAACATTCATTTGAAAGTGTGGGGGAATAAAAGGTATATGTATCTTCCTGGCCCCCGCTGCTAGGCTCCCCAGGATCTGCCTTTCTTCATTTAACCCAATACAGGAGAGGCTTGTGCTTCATTGTAAGTAAAGAGGGGCTGGCACCAGGAAGCCACAGAGCAGCAGCGGTGGGGAACAGCTAGGCCGTATTTCAAATTAATTTTCTTGGGTTTACATGCCGAATTTCATGTGCATAACAATAGGCTAGAATGCGCCTGATTTAGGTGTATACTGTGTTGATAAAATATGTGACTATCTTTCATACATATTTTTCATTTTCCTGTACTACTTTCCTGTATATTTATCTTCCCTGTTCTTTAATGCCATTCAGCGCATTTAATAAACTATTAGAAAGGGGTTATACTAAAGTTACCAGACGTCCCAAGTTCTGCAGGACAGGACCCCTGTGTCCTAAGGTCCTTGCAATATCCTGACGGGAAGCCCAATGTGCCGCTTTCATCAAGACATTGCCAGTTCGTTGCCAGCTTCCGTGCCGTTGGTGTGGGCTCTGAGCTGAAAGCTATTGCGGAGCAGAGAGCGAGATCTCCCTGCCTCATGGAGTACTCCGGTGGGTCGCAAGCAGGCGTATACAGCCCAGCTGGTGTGCGAATGTCATCACACTGCCTGCACGGGAACAGAGACCATTAGACCAGAGAGTGGTAATTATTATTTTATTTTTTTTTAACCAGGGCCTGTACACCTTCCAACAGACTGAGGGACATATTATAACTGTCTACAGACTAGGGGACATATTATACCTGTCTCTAGACTGGGGGATATATTTACCTGCCTACAGAGTGGGGGAGATATTATACCTGCCTACAGACTGGGGGGACATATTATATTCCTGCCTACAGACTGGGGGGACATATTATTCCTGCCTACAGACTTGGGCACATATTATACCTGCCTACAGACTGGGGATATATTATACCTGCCTACAGAGTGGGGGACATATTATACCTGCCTACAGACTGGGGGATATACTTACCTGCCTACAGAGTGGGGGACATATTTTACCTGCCTGCAGACTGGGGGACATATTATACCTGCCTAGAGACTGGGGGGACATATTAAACCGGCATACAGACTGGGGGATAAACTTACCTGCCTACAGAGTGGGGGACATATTATACCTGCCTACAGACTGGGGGATATACTTACCTGCCTACAGAGTGGGGGACATATTATACCTGCATACAGACTGGGGGATATATTTACCTGCCTACAGACTGGAGGGGACATATTATTCCTGCCTACAGACTTGGGCACATATTATACCTGCATACAGAGTGGGGGGGGGGCATATTATACCTGCCTACAGACTGGGGGATATATTTACCTGCCTGCAGACTGGGGGACATATTATACCTGCCTAGAGACTGGGGGGACATATTATACCTGCCTACAGACTGGGGGGACATATTATACCTGCCTACAGACTGGGGGGCCTATATACTGACCAGGGGGACATATTATATCTTTTTGGTTCTGTACATTACCACAATGAATTTTGAACAAAATAATTCAGATGCAATTGAAGTGCAGACTTTCAGCTTTAATTCAGTGAGTTGAACAAAACAATTGCATAAAAATGTAAGGAACTAAAGCATTTTTTAAACACAATCACTTCATTTCAGGGGCTCAAAAGTAATCATACAAATTAAATAATTGTAAATAAAAAGTTAATTTCTAATATGTGGTTGAAAACCCTTTGTTGCCAATGACGGCCTGAAGTCTTGAACTCATGGACATCACCAGACGCTGTGTTTCCTCCTTTTAAATGCTCTGCTAGGCCTTTACTGCAGCGGTTTTCAGTTGCTGTTTGTTTGTGGCCTTTCTGTCTGAAGTCTAGTCTTTAAAGGGGCTATCTCACTACAAGGATTGCTTTTTATGTTAAAGATCTTGCAAAAACAAGTCACTTTGCAATATATGTCGATTAACAGTGTCCTACCTATTCTGTGATAGCCCCTCTTGTATGGGCTGCATCAGCTCCTCAGGTCGCTATAGCTACAACCTGTTCCATCTCTCCTGATAGGCTGCCAGCACTGGTTGCTATAGCTACAGACCTGGCTTCTACTGCAGCCTAGTGGAAGCCAGTAAACACCCCTGAATTCAAAATAAAACCAAGAAAATTAGACTAATCAATGTAGTGAGATAGCCCCTTTAACAAGTGAAATGCATGCTCAATTGGTTGAGATCAGATGATTGACTTGGCCATTGAAGAATATTCCACTTCTTTGCTTTAATAAACTCCTGGGTTGATTTTGCTTTATGTTTAGGGTAATTTTCCATCTGTATTATGAAATGCCAATCAGTTTGACTGCATTTGGCTGGATTTGAGCACACAGTGTGTCTCTGAATACCTCAGAATTCATCTGGCTGCTTCTGTCCTGTGTCACATCATCAATAAACACCAGTGACCAAGTGCCACTGGCAGCCATGCATGCCCAAGCCATCACACTGCTTCTGCTGTGTTTTACAGATGATGTGGTATGCTTTGGATCATGATCTGTACCACCCCATCACCATACTATTTTCTTTCCATTATTCCGGTAGTGGTTGATCTTGGCTTCATCTGTCCAAAGAAGGTTCTTCGAGAACTAAGCTGGCTTTTTTAGATTTTTTTTTAGTCCAATCTAGCTTTTTTATTCTTGAGGTTTTTTTGAGGGGTCGCAGCGTGCGTGAACCAAAAATTTTTTTTCCTTTTTTTATGGGTTTTTGATATTGAACATACTTTGGAGAGGTTTTTCACTTGGTTATTTTGTAAAGGGGGTTCTTTTCACCATGGAATTTCCTTAATCCCCACCAACATTTATACTGTCTAAGCTGGGGGACATATTGTACCGGCCTACAGACTGGAGAAACCTATATACTGACTGGACTGGACATATTATACTGTACCTGCCAAAATACGGGGCCCTTTTAATATGAGGGGGGAAAAAATATCCCTGTATACATCCCGGGGGGCCCTTATACTGACTGGGGGATTTTAAACCCCTAAAGATACAGGGGCCCCTTTTGTCCTATTGTTGAAGAATATAAACCCTCAGCTTATGTTAAAAGAATTTAAATATACAACGTAGGTGGCGTGATTATGTATTAAGTGTTTTTTTCTTATCATTGCTATGTGTTCTTTTTAAACTGTAACTGTTACGATCCTTTTTTCCCTCCATTTTTTGTGTTCCCATTACAGCTGTAAGGGTGGCTGTGTATCTCCAGAAAACTCTTAAAGGGTTTTACTTCCACAACGTCTGTACCCTTTTTGCTTCTACCCGATAGTGAAATTCCCAACAGGTTTGGGGCCCCCCAGGAGAGAACCCCAAAGCAAAGTGCCCAAAACGACAAGACAGAGCAGATCCTGGTGAAAGTTTCATCTCCTGAAAAAGTAAGAAAGGGGTTTCTAACATACAAAGGAGAGGAAAAGGAAGGGCCAGCAGCTCGAGCTCAGACGACGTTAAGCTGAAAAAATGAAAATTATCACTAGGAAATTTTTAAAGTGAAATTTGTTATCCGGGAAAACCCCTGTGGGGGCTTTACCAGGGAGACACGGGGTCAATTACCGGGAATGGGACAAGAAAAACAGCGGGCCAGGCCCCAAATCGTTAGGGGAGGATGACCAGCAAATTCAATAGACATAAATACAGCAAAGGGGGAAATTGGGGCATAAAAAAGCTCATGAAAGATCCATTTAAACAGCAAGTTTTTTTCTGCCAAAAAACTATACAAATAGACTTGGTAAAGAAAAGGACATGCAAGAACAATAAATGCAATGCTGGAAGTTTTTTTTACAATCTGGGGACAGTGGGTGAAGACTAAAAGACGTCAGTGAGCCCTATTTTTAGTGTTTACCTGATCATTGTCACTGATCAATGCTCTGAGACCCCCAAAGGACCCGACCCTAGAATTGTAAAAACTCGGCTAATAGATGAATTCCAAAGAAGAAAGGAAAATTGTGCTGAATCCCAACACCATGCTGGCATCCTTTTAAACTACAGATACTGTTTTTCAAAAAAGGAAACAGGGGATTTTCAGGGCACAAGGGGACTTTTAAAAAAAGGCGAAAATGGAAGGCAGAAAGCAAAAACAAATTCCAAAAGGGACTAAAAAAAAGGGGCAAAGCCAATCCCCCCCCTGTTTTAATAAGGAAAAGGAAATTTAAATGACAAATGATCAAATTGGAAATTGGGGATTGATTCAGGGAAAAAATCAATGACAAGCAATGGAACTTCTTTAAAGGGCTAGACAAAACTAAAGAGAAAAAATTATCTTGAGATGGAAGCAGTATTAATGCAGAAGGAACTGGTCATGGAATCTTACTGTGCCCAAGTAAAAAGGAGGCATTTTTAGCCATACCAATGCAGGATGTTACTTATGTTCCCACCGGGAAAAGGTGGACTGTTATCAGTGAAACCTTGACACTAAAGGACTTACTGTCAAATTCCAAGGTGATGAGTGGTGCTATCCTACATGGAAAGAAGGTAATAGCTAATGCCAAAATAAATGAGCACTTGTTTTAACCTCAGCACGGTGAAGGAACAGGTAAAAAATGCACACATTGAACAATGACTGTATACACATGTGGCACAGAAGATTAGGCCACAGACATCCTGACAGCAAACAGGAACTACAGAAAAGGAACCTGACAAAGATCTTGTGTTGTCCAGTTGCTCAAACACCATTGGGTGTGAATGTTGCATAAAATTTCCAAAGCCACAAGGCAACACTTCCCAAAGCAAGTGAAAAACAGAGCCTCAAGACCACTTGATATTATACACAGTGATGTGTGTGTCCCATGAAAAGCATCCAGCGGAAACAGGTTTGGACCTTTCATGATACGACAGGTTACAGGACACAAAAAAAAAAAAAAAAAAAAACAAACAAAAACAAAAAAAAAAAAAAAAAAAAAAAAAAAAAAAAAAAAAAAAAAAAAAAAAAAAAAAAAAAAAAAAAAAAAAAAAAAAAAAAAAAAAAAAAAAAAAAAAAAAAAAAAAAATTTTTTTTTTTTTTTTTTTTTTTTTTTTTTTTTTTTTTTTTTTTTTTTTTTTTTTTTTTTTTTTTTTACCTATGAAAAACAAACGTGATTTTTGGATAAAACTACAGGACCTATATAACAAAGACAAGCAACCCCGTTTTTAAAGGAACCTCTGATACTGCAAGTGATAATTGGAGGTGAATTTACTGGAGACAAAATTGAGACCTATCGAATCAACAGGGGATAGAGCATCAAAAGACGGTACCCAAAACACCAGAGCAAAATGGGGTAGATGAAAGGAAGAACAGAACCCCGACCGAAATGATCAGATGTATGGGTAACGATTCTGGAAACTAAAATGAAAAATATGGGGTGAAGCTGCAATGACAGCTACTTACTTGCAAAACAGCCTTTTCTCTAAAACCAGTGGGGGAAAACCCCATACGAACTATGCATGGTGAGAAGCCAAAGGTAAAACACATAAGAGTGTTTGGTTGTAAAGTATTCATGTATATCCCAGAAGAGAAACGCACCAAACTCCAAAACAAGCAAATGGAGGAGTTCTAGTTGGATCAGGTGTTAACTGCAAGGGATACGAATCCCGGACACTAAAAAAAGAAAGAGTACTATTTGCAACAGTTGTCACTTTTAAATTTAAGAATTAAAGGATGGTGGGGATGACTACACTAGAATCAAAAACAGAAGGGAAAAATTTGCAGTGATCAAACGACCACTGCATCCTCCGAACAAAAATTGAAGTCAATACGAATCAAGTCCATGATGAGATGACACAACCCACCCCAAATACAAACCAATGCGTTCGCAGAAAAACAAGGGTAAGCACCAAGCGTCTTCAACAAGGTGAGTGCAGTTAGCGTCCATAACCCGCACCCTGGGAAGAAAGTCTCAACCCCCGGGGACAGGGAAAACCAAATTAAATGGAAAAAGCAGAAAGAAGAAATAAAATCTCGCGTGAATAAAACATGATGCTAACAGAAGCCGACAGGAAAAAAGCTTTTGGCTGTAAAATGGATTTTTAAATTTAAAATAAATTGAAGGCACCATTGAAAGATAAAGCAAGAATTCCAAGGGATACTCACAAAAATATGGAGAAGACTACGTGAGACTTCGCCCAGTGGTTAAAACGCCATACAGAATTTTTTCCGGTAGCACTATCAATAAATGAAATGAAACATTTTGATTAAAAACTCTTTCCTGCTGGGAATTAAAAAGAAACTTTACTTGGAACAACCCCGGGTTCAAAAAGAGCAAAGACCAGACCCGTATGCAAAACTTCAGAAAAATTATATGGTCAAAAACAGGGGCAAGCAGGAATATAAATAAAAGGTCCTTACCAAGAACTTTTGCGGATAAGGGAGACCCCTGCCTGTAACAAGAGATTGACGACAATGGGGTTTTTGTCTTATTTATGTGGATGATCTTTTATTGTTTTGAGCGAGAAGGGGAAACAAGGAAACTACAAACCTTAATCGAAATTTTGGCAAAGATTTGGGAAAATAAGCAACTACCTCGGCTTCAGAAACGAAAAGGGAAAGGGGAAAAAAAAGTTTTTTTTCTAAATCAGCAGCACAAAAAACCGGAAAAAAAATCGGAAAGTTTTGGGGTTGGAAGATGCAAAAACAGCCAAAAAACCTCCGATGGGAAACCAACTAAAAAGAAAGAAATGAACAAACAAGACTGTGACCAAAAAACCCGCCAAAACCCCTGGTTTTTCCCCTTTTCCCCCAAACCCGGGAAAAAGGGAACCAGGGGGGACGAGGGGAAACACACTCTCCTCGCCCAGGACCCCGAACGGCTTTCCACCATTTTTTTGTTTTTAAATTATTTAAAACCTCCGTGACCAAAACTTTTAACAAAAGGGCCAAACCAACCTTGGGGAAACTAAAAATCCTAGACCGAGGTAATTTGGCCCTGTGAGGGGTTTGATCCAAAACAGACTAAAAATCAATTAAAAGGGATAGATTTAATTTTGCCTTGGGGGGCACACTAACAGAAAAATAAAAACACGTGGATAACCAAAATACAGGAGGAACAGAGGCAAAAACAATTTTTGGGAGTACGACAAAAGGCAGTTAAAATTTTCAAGTTAAACCGTTGGGGGCTTGCTTGGGGGACCAAAAGGCCCCCAATTTTGGGGGGGAAAAGGTGGGGCCCGGCTGCTTGAGTTTATGATGTCAAAGGGACCCCGCTCCAGGTTTTCCCCCCCGGGGATCAAAAAGAAAGGGGCCGCCCTTTCCCTGGCTTATATCATTTAGGGGACAAACCCACGTGGGAGCCCCCTACACACCCCGGGGCGACCCTTTGGGCTCCTCCCACTCAAAGGGCAGGCAGTTTCTGATACAAAAACCCAAAAAAAAGGGCCATAACCGGGAGGGCATCGACAAAGAACCGGGCCCCAGGGTAACCAACCGAACCGTCTGGGGTTTTCCTGACCCGGATATCCAACATGCCCCCCTTTTGGGCCCTCAGGGGGCCAGTTTTTTTGGGAAACTCCTCCCCCTGCGTTCCCCGCAAAAACTGGAAAATTTTGGGGTGTTTGGGGGGGGGAGATTTTCCCTTTTTAAACGATTTTGGGGCTCGCCAGGGGCCCCCTTTTTTAAGCGGGTCGCCAAAAATCGATATAAAAAATCGAGAAAGACCCATGGGTTTTTTATTTCTGGGGGTTTTTTTGAAGCCAGGGACTGGCATTTGTTCAGGGCTAAAGATTTGAGTTCTTTTTTATGGGGTTTTTCCCCCCCCGCTGGGCAACTTCCTTTTAGAAAGCAATTTACCCCAGGGGCCTTGGGGGCGTGGTGGGGAGCTTTTGGGTCTGACGGGGTTTTTTATAAGGTTGGTAGAAGAACGTCAGAGTTTGGGGGGTGAAATAAAGTTACTTCTACATTTTACCCCCTTCCCCCCTTTTGAGGGGCCAGGGGGCAGCCCTACCCGGTGCTCCCCCCCCAAAGCCCACCTGATTTCCCTCCCCCTTTTCCGGGACAAAACCCCTCGCGTTTCCGGGGGTCTTTGGCCCCCCCCGGGTGGGGGAAAGACAAGTTGTACTGCTGGGAAACAGGGGTCCAGCGAGCAACCTCCCATTGGTTTTCCCAAGGGCCCGGGGTAGCCCCTCAGAGGGTTGTGGGGCCTCCCCCTAAAGAAATGCCGCCCCTTTAATAGGGCTGCAGGGCCCCGCAGGGCCCCACACTAACGCCCTCAAATTTTTTTTTCCATGGTGGAATTTGGCCACTTCCCTCGGCAGCAGCTTCCTGCCAGGGACATTTAAAGGGGGTGTTCCTGTCCCTTTGTGTCCAAACCCGGGGTTAGCAAATTTCACTGAGGCCAAAGTCCCCTGGCGGCGGGTTTTTAAAATATAAACTGCCGGTTTAAGTCGGGGCTTGTAGTACAGGGGAGCTGGGCAAAAGGGGGCCTTTTAAAGGGTTTGGGGAAAGGCCCCTCTCGGGAACGTTTTTTTTCCAATCGACCGCGGGGGGGGCAACCTCTTCCCTTGGGGAGGTCTGTCATGGGCTTTGCCAGGCTACAAAAGGTGGGCAAACCCCCTATAGTACCCAGCGGTGCCCAAAAAGACATCACCTGCTTCTTTTTTCCCGGGGGTTTTGGGGCCCGGGTGCGATGGGGATCCCCCTTTTCCGGGGTTTTGGCTTCAAGGCCCCCTTTAAAATACCCGGGCCCCCAGGTTAAATGGAAACCCCACTCATGCCCAGCTGGGGCCACTTTTTTTCCGGGGTTGATGGCAAGCCTGCCCGCGGGTCTCCAAGCACCTGCTCAGGTGCGGGGGTGGTCCTCCCAGGTGGGACTGAAAAACGGCTAAGTCATCCAGGTACGCAGCCGCGTAACCCCTTTAAGTCCCCAAAACAGCGTGTTGACCATCCGCTGAAAAGTGGCAGGGGCATTCTTTAAGCCGAAAAGGGAAAGACAGTGGACCCGTACAGTCCCCAATGGGGTGATAAAGGCGGAGCTTCCCTTTCCTCACAGGGCAGGGGAAAAATTTCCAATATCCCCCCCTCAGATTTCCTGATTTTGGTCATTACTTTTGGCCCCCGGGCCCAAATAGTCGAGCAGGTTTAACGGGTTCCCTGGCCCTTTTTGGGGGAAACCCCAGGACCGGGGGCAGCAATTTAGCCCCCCTTTAATCCACGCAGAATGGGGGGGGGCCATTTCCCTTTTTAGGGACAAGGGGCTACAGGCGAGGCCCAGGGAACTTTTTTGGAAGCCTGGATGAAACCCCCCGCTTCACATCTCTCCCAAACTCCCCCCCCGCATGTTTCTGGGTGCACACCCGGGGGGATCCGATTGCTTAACGCCGGATTGGGGGGGTACCCCGTGTCCCCCTTTATGGGGCGCTGGTACCCCCCGTCCTTCCAGGCAAAGTTAAATGAACAATTCCCGTAAGGGGGGGAGAGTTTTCCAAAGCTTGGGGGCCGTTTGGGCCTCCAGGGGGTCCACAAATCTCCACATCCTCTAGGGACCCACCTACCCCCGACCGGGGCCCAAACATGCCAAAGGTTCTCCCTTTTCACTTCCTCCCAGGGTTGCCCCAAAGGGGGGAAAAAGGGACAAACCTCCCCCCTCATTTATGCGCCTTTTATCATGTTCACGTGGAAGGCCTTTTGCCTTCCCCGGGTTTTTGGTCCCCGGGTGACCCGGTTTCTTTTACTTGCGTTGAGGGTGGGTGGGCAAAGACAAAGGGCCTTCCCCGGGTGCCCGAAACTTTTCCTGTGGTACAGGGGGCCCAGACCCACACTTTCTGACCCCCCCTGGTAGGTCCTCTCACAAAACGTTCCCGGTCTACCACCCGCTTTTTTGGTCGGCCTGGGCCCTTTTTCATATTCCCCGTGCACTAACTGGTCAAGCCGCATTTTGGGGCACGGAAGCGCAAAACAAAACTCAATGACCCACCCCCTCCCGGGGGGTTTTTTTTTAAATCCCTTCCCCGGCCCCCTTTTTACCAGAGCCCGGGGGTCCCCCCCAAACGTCCCCCCATACAGGGGCTCTTTAAGGGGGGCGAAACCCCCTTTAAAGGGCCCGGGGGACTTTCCCCTTTTGCAAAAAGCCCGGTGGGGGTACCCGGGGTCCCCCGCGCGGGGGGCCCTTTTTTGTCCCACCAACCCTCTTAAAAACCTCTGCTTCAGGGGGCCATTGAAACCCTTTACAAAAGACCCCTTAGTCTGTTTGGGTGATACGGGGTGGCCCCCCCAGAAGTGGGAACCCGTATTTTGCTTTTCACATCACTCCATTAAAAAGCGACAAAAAAACCCGGGGGCCCCCCCGTCAGTGAGGGATTTCCTGGGGAAAGCCCACCCCGGGAGAAAATCTCCATAAGGCCCCTGGGGCCCCCTTTTCGGGCCCCAATTTGGAAAGACAGGGCAAAACCCCTTCCGGGTACCGGGGGGCGTAGTTTCCCACTACCGGGCAGTAGGGAAATTTTGTTTTCCCCCCAGCTGCTGGGGGGTGGAACCAAACGTTTCCCAAATTTAAAACCACAGCCACCCCCCCGAAAGGCTCCCCCTATGATAGGGAGAGGGACCAGTGGGGTTTGGGTTTTCGGGCCCCGCCATCCCCACCCTCTAAACCCCGGTTTTCCACACGAGCGGAAATAGGCAAACCACATCAGTCCCCAAACTTTGGCCATAGAAATGCGGGCCAGCCTTTTTCCCTTTTTCTTGGGGTCCCTGGTTTTCCGGCCATCGGGAAACTCGTGCCCCAACCCGCAACAACTCCCCCTGAACGGGGTAGGGTTTCCACCAACCGTCGTCCCTGGGCCACGCCCCCGGTGAACCCGGTCGGACCGTCACGTGGTTTCAAACCCGTCCTTTGGGCCCAACCCCCCGGCGGTTGTCCTGAGTCCAAGGGGGGCTGTGCCCCTGTTTCCCCGAGAGCTTTTTAGGGTGTCCTCCGCTGTTTAAAGCTGCCTGAAACTCCCCGACTAACCCGGGGGCCCGAATGGATGAGACTGCCCCGTCATCTGTCGGCCATGGGACCTATCCCTTGGGCCCCACCTTCCCCGGGACTTTACCTGGTCCATGGAGGGATACCGTTGGGGCCCCCTGAGGGGCCTCCTGGCCCCCCCACTGGGGCGTGACAGGGCCACCCACCCCCTGCAACCGGGGGTGGGTGGGCACCCTCCCCCCGGCCCTAAAATTTAAATTTGCCAGTCTGCTTGGCCTAACCTTGGGTTTTTCCCAATTTCCCGTTGTTGGGGGGACCCTCCCTGTGGCCCTTTTCCCCGGGGCCCCCGCCTCACCCTTTCTCCCCCACCACAGCGTCTGTTTCCCCGCCCGCCCTGGGTTGGGTTTTGGGGGACCCGGCCCTGTGGCCTTTTTCCCCTTTTTCTTCCTTCCCCCTTTCATGCCTTTCCCCTACCACAGCGGTCGCCCCCCGTTTTCCCCTCTGATGCCACACCAGGGGAAACAAAACCCACAAAACTTGCCCGGAACCCCCTTTCCGCTGCCCTAAATTTTTCAACCTGCTGACCTTTTCTCCTCTCCACATGATGGAGAAGGGGCACAAACCATGTCACCCACCCCCATTCTCCCCTCCTTAAAATATTAATAACAATTTTTCACAAATTAACATGAAATTTTTAAACACATCAAAATTTGGGGGGGAGGGAACCTTTGGGGCTTCAGGGGCCTCAAAACGGGGGCCCAACCCCGCCGCCCCAAAAATCTGTCCCAAAAAGAATACTAGCCGGGGAAATTTTGGCACACTCCAACCTCCCGCAAATTTCCCCCGGGGAAAAAGGGAATGGGCCGGGGGTTTTCCCCAATTTGGGCCCCTTAGGGGGAGGGAACCCCAACCCCCGCCCCAAAAAAAGCCCCAAGGCCCATCTTTTAACCTTCCCCCCCCCCCGCCCCGGGGGTTGGGGGGGGGGTTGCTTTCCTGGGGCCTGCGGCCGGTGGGGTTTTAAATTGGGGCGGGGCCCCCAATTAACTCATCCCCCGGGGGGGCCGAAGGCCCCCCCCCCTGGGTGTGCCCGGGTTTTTGGGCCCCCCGAAGGTTTCTTTGGGGGCCCCCCCTTTTAGGAGCTGCCTTGGGGGTCCTCTGGGCATTTTCCCCAAAAACTGCTCCGTCGATTTAAACTCCTTCAGCTGTGACGGTTGGGGGATCTTTAGCCCCCCAGGTCCACTGGGCGACTGGGGTTCCCCTGGAGGGGGGCCGAAAGAGGGGCCGGGCCCCCTGTTTTTAGGGCCCCGGGTGCAAACTCCGGGGCTTCTTCCTGTACATCTCAGGAGTGAGATTGTAAATGGCCGGGTCATGCCCGGGTTTATTCCCTCGTAGGTCAGGTGGACTCGCTTGGGGCAGGGCCCCGAAGATCCTTTCCCGGCCCTTTAAACCCTGAAACGAGGAGTCAGGGAAAACCCAAACCCCCTGGTCCCCCAGGCACAAGGTGCCGGCCGGGAAAACTTTTAAACCCGCAGGAAGGTGTCCCCCCGGTCTCCACCTCTAACCAGCATGGGAAAGTCCCCCGCCCTCCAAAATTTTGGGGCCTGGGTCTCAGAAGGCTCTTGACTGGCCCGGGGGGGAAAATTGGGCCTTTTTCCAGCTGGGAGGCACCTTTAAACCCAAGGGGGCACGGGCCCCCCTGGAAAGTTCCCCGGCCCCTCGTGACGGTTTTTTTCAAACGCCGCCCCCTAACTGCTCGCGACGCCTGCAGCTGCTAGGGGGCCTTGTAGGTTCCCAGGTTTTCCAGCCTCAAACTTGGCCAAAGGGGAAACCCTTTAAGAGGATAACTGAAAGTGACTTTCCCCCCGGGGGGCCATCGACCACCTTGACTGGCCGGGCCGAGCTCCCCTGGCTTTAACTTCACCGACTGTTTCCTCTGGGGCCCCACAGCCCCTGGCCCCCCTTGGGCCCCAAAACCCCCATCCCCGCAACACTGGGCTACTTTTGGGACAAAAACCCCCACCCTGAAAGCACCCAAAAATTTGTATTTTTTCACTCTGGGCTTGTCATTCTTAGTTTTTTCTTAAAAACCCCAGCAGGCAAAAACCCCCTGTGGCAGTCCTTTAGTGCTGGGGGAGTACGGGACAAAGCAAATCACACACACTATTGTCTTGGGTCCCCACCGCTCCCCCCAAACCCAAAAATTGGACGAAAAAAAAGCCTAGTTCCCCCTGTTTACCCTTGGGCCCCCAAACCGGGGACAAAGGGGAAAACCCGGGGGGACGAAGGGTCAAAACTCTCCCCCGCCCCGGGAAACCCCCGAACGGCGCCACCAGTTTCTGGTTTAAATTTTAATAAACCGGCCTTTACCAATCTTAAAAACAAGGGCCGAAACCCCAAACCCTTTTGGGGGGGCTATAAAACATAAAACCGAGTAATAGGGGTGTGGGGGTTTGTTTAAACAAAAACAGACTAACCCCGATTAAAAGTTATAGGGTTAAATTAACCCGGAGGGCACACAAAACAAGAAAAATTATACACGATGGATAACAAAAATACAGGAAGGAAGGGCAGAAAAGGGGAAATACAATTAGGAGTACAAAACAAAAGGGAGTTAAAAAAATAAAATTTCCCGGGGGGTTTGGGTTTCTTTGGGGAAACCAAAAACCGCATGGGGCAAGGTGGCCCCGGCTGCTGAAAGGGGATGGGCACGGACCTGCTCTCAAAACCCCCCCGGGATCAAACATAAAAAAGCCCCCCTTGCTCCTGTTTATATCAGTGAGGGGACAGCCCCCCGTTTGGGAGCCCCCACACCCCCCCTGGGACGACCTTTGAGCTCCCCCACTCAGGTCAGGCAATTTTTTGGGGTACAAACCAAAAAACGGACCATAACTCGGCAGGGGTTTTTGACAAAGAAAACCCCCCAGGGTTTCCAAACCGAACCGTTTTGGGCTTTTCCTGACGCCCGGATATCCAACATGCCCACCTAAGGGCCCCAGGGGGGCCAGTTCGGATACCCCGTCCCCAGGGGCCCGCAAATCTGGAATTTGGGGGCTGTGGGGGTTTGGGGAAAATTTCCCCGTTATGCGATAATTTAACCTCGGCCCCGGGGCCCCCTTTAAAGACGGATCGGGCCCATGAATCGATATGAAATTTTCGGAAAACACCCGACTGGGTTTTTAAATTTCTGGAGTCCCCTTTTTAAGCCAGGGCCCGGCATTTTTTCAGGGCCCAATGAGATTTATGATTTTCCCTTTTTAAGGGGTTTCCCCCCCGCTTGGGGAAATCCTATAAAAGGGGGAAAAAATTTCACAGGGCTTTTTGCTGTGTTGGCAGCTGGAACTGAAATGATTGTAAAAAGGGGTTTTGGGGGAAAAGAACTTGGGCCCGAGGGGTTTGGGGGATGAAATAAAGTGACCTTTTTACTCCACAAAGACAAATTGCAAACCCAAACAATAACCAAATAACAGAAGGGCCCCTAGGAAATTGCTGTAAAATTGCCACTGCTAAAAGACCAAATATTTCAGGGAACCCTCGAATTTTTTTGCAGAAAAAAACCCCAAAGCCCCAAAACAGCAGGATTTGGAAATGTAAAAGAGTTTAAAACGCTAATTTAAAGGGGAAATCTTTCCCCCTAAACGAAGTTTCCAAAAAGTTAAAAAAGTGGGGGACCTAATAGGGTAAAGTTTACGCGATTGAGCCGGGGACCCTTTCGACAGAAAATTCCACCATGGTTTATCGTTTCTTTTTTTCAGGGGCGTGTAACTGGGCTTTGCAAAAAAAACCCCCCGCTGTGTTAAAAACTCTCATTTAACAAGGCCCGAGTATGTTGCAGCAGCGCATGGGAAAATCAAGAAGGGGCCCTCTGGCTAAAGGCAACTAATTTGGGCGACTTGGGTCAACAAAAAGTTGGAACCAAAAGGGAAAGGGCTTTGAAACAACCAAGGAAGTCCTTTCACTCGCACAGAAGGAAAGGAGGGCAACCCAAAACCAACATATCGAAGTTAAGGGTTTTATTTTTTGCGGGGGGTCTTCAAGAACAAAAAAGTTCTGGGAATTACATAAATGCCCCCCCCTTTAGGAAATGCCGCAGATATTGGTTTTACGAAGCCCTGAGGGACAGAAAGGCCCTTCTAGGGTCATAAGAAACTCAGCCTGATGGACTAAGCCCCTTTGCTGTTGAAAGGGGTTTTTGGGAAAAATATTCAACATTACAACTTATGTTAAAAAACTTAAAATCATACAGACAGTAGGTACGCTGGGGTTTTTGTATTAAGGGGTTTTCTTTTTGGGTTATGCATTGCTATGGCAAATTCTTGTTTTGTAACCCAACCATCCCCACTTTTATCCTCCATGTTTTTTTGATTCAAAAATTTTAACAGCTTTTAATGGTAAACCGTGTAACTCCAGTAAACCCCTCTTAAATGGATTTTTCTTCCCCCAACTGTCTTTATGCTCCTCTTTTTACCCAGATAGCTCAATCTGCAACACCAAAAACCTACTGGCAAAGGGCATTTTATACCTACCTATATACAGGGGGGGACCTACCTACCTTTTTGGAGCCTTTTTTTAGGAATTTATGGGGTGATTTCCCCCCTTTCCCCGAAAAGCAAAAAACAGGAAATTTCATATCCCTAAAAACGGGTCCCCCAAGCTTTTTCCCAAAACCCCATTTTGGGTATTAAAAAACCCCCCCCCCCCCCTAATAGGGAGTATATAACCCCCCCCCTTAGTAGGAAAGGGATTAAAAAGGTGTTGGAAAAAAAAGAGGATTGGAAAAAAAATTTGGGGTGGTTTAAAATTTTCAGGGATGATTTGTGGCCGTGAGAAAAAAAATCATGAAAGGTTAAAGGGCCAGATGGGAGAAAAAATACGGAAATTGAACAACCCGGTCAGAAAAAAACCTCACCTGTATGTCCCCAAGTGTAACGGGACTGTAATCCCGTTATTTTGTTTCAGAGCCTTGTGTACCCCTGGTTTTTTTTTAAACTATATGGGCCCCTGTTTGGGAAGGGAAAAAAACAGTCTTGGGAGGGGCCCCGTTTTTCACTTTTAGGTCACTGAAGGGGGAAAATTTTTGGTAATATTATAATGGTTTAGGTTAAGGCATCACAGATTTGCAGTATCACCCAGCTTTCCTGGATGTTGCACAGGCTCTCCAATGTCCAAGAAAGCTGGGTGACAGCAAACCCCTCAATTAGCTTTCTTCCAGAGCCTTAGGGCTTGTTCACACAATGTTTTTGTGATCCGTTTTACGGATCCGTTTCACGGATCCGCAAAACGGATCTAACAATTGTCAGTGTGATTAACATTGCTTTCAATGGCAAAAGCGCATCGCTGTTCTCACGGGAGTCCCCAAATGCGCTTTTGAGGAGCTCATCTGCACTGGCTTTTCGCATCCGCTTTAAAAATTGACATGTCAATTCTTCTTGGGGATTTACGCAAGTGAAAGCTCATAGGGGATAATGGAGGTCCGCATTTGGCACCTGTCCCAAAAGGCTCCACACTCGGGTACGTATCAGCGGGCCTTTGCATCCGAAAGCGGATGCGAAAAGGTGCAGTAAAGCGGGGCGGGAAATCGCGGGACCGCCGCAGCTGCAGCAGTGAGGCGGTGATGGGGCAGGAGGGACACTGAATGGAGGTGCGGGGGCAGCGCGCTGATCTAAATGAGAGGTGCGGGGCAGCCCTAAAAAACCTTGATGATAGAGGTGCGGGGCAGCCGCTGATCGATGAGAGGTGCGGGGCACCGCTGATTGATGAGAGGTGCGGGGCAGCCGTGATCTGATGAGAGGTGCGGGGCAGCCGCTGATCTGATGAGAGTGCGGGGCAGCCGCTGATCTGATGAGAGGTGCGGGGCAGGCCGCTGATCTGATGAGAGGTGCGGGCAGCCGCTGATCTGATGAGAGGTGCGGGGCCAGCAGCTGATCTGATGAGAGGTGCGGGGCAGCCGCTGATCTGATGAGAGGTGCGGGCAGCCGCTGATCTGATGTGAGGTAAGGGCAGCAGCTGAATGGAGGTGCGGGCAACAGCTGATCTGATGTGATGTGAGGTGCGGGGCAACAGCTGATCTGATTAGAGGTGCGGGGCAGCAGCTGATCTGATGTGAGGAGCGGGGAGAGAGAGATTCTCTTTCTAAAAACGTATCCGAAACTGCATCCGTAAAACGCAAGTAAAAAAAGCATACAATATGGATCCAAATAAAGTATCAACTGTTGCGTTTTTCGGATCCACTTTCCGGATGCGCTTTACATGTGTCAAAAATGGATCCGTAAAAAGGATCCAAAACGTTGTGTGAACAAGCCCTTACTGGGGAGCCTTAGATCTGTGCAATACTAAACATGGCCTATGGATAAGAGCAGCACTGTTTATGTGAACAAAGACAAACATTATTATTAGTATTTCATACAACCCCTTTAAAAATATATCTTGCTTAATATGAGCAGGTGCAGACTTCCGAAACAGGACACATTTATTATGATGCAGCTTTTATTAAACAAAAACTGGGAATGGGTCCAAATAAACCAGGATTTATACAGCTTTGAACTACAGTGATCCTCCACTATTGATTATAGCTTAAAAAATTCATGAAAAAATATACTTTACTGTGAGCTGTCTGTTAGATCAATCTGTGCAACACAATAAAGTGCTAGACCAATGTGTAAATTACACCCAGATGGCCATAGTGCCACTCACAACATTGCCATCCACAGTGCTCCCGGAGAATTGGGGCCTGTCAGTGTCCTCAAAGAGTGCAAATCAAAGCCCCAAATATCAGCCACACTTCCCATTTACATAGTACCATCCACAAATGACCTACATACACTCACTGACAAAAATATTGCACCAAGTTCGAAATGTAAGAGTGCCTCAAAGCAGGGCACATGATTATGTTTCAGGCACATATCTAACAGTTGTGGTCTGATTAGACACTCGATGCAAGAGGGTGTAGAATTGTTTTCTCCGCTGCCCTGTAAATAGGCTACTTTTGGGTAGTAATCTCTTGGTGAGAAATTGTTGACGGCTAGACTTGTCTTTACCACGTAAAAGGGGCACGGTTACATGGTTAACAGACTCCAAAACGGCCCAGGCAGAGCACCAGTAGAGAGGATCCCCATACCTACTTTAAAGGGCCCATGTTCACCCCGGCCGGCTTAAAGGGCCAAAACGGCCCCTTTCAAATAAGCGCAGTTAAAGAAAATGGAATTTCCTCGCCCGCCAAAACGGAATATTACGTAATTACAGCCATAGGGCCGTGATTGCCCTATGGGCCGGCGAAGTGGCCGGCCCTCTGCCACTCCCCCGCTCCCGCCCGCCCCCGTCCACACGGCGTAATTGCGGGGCGTAATTACGTCCCGCAATTAAGCCGTGTGAACATGCCTTTACAGTTTAATTGTCCAGCATCTAGGACAGGTGGTGCCTACATTAAACACCTCTGTGTCTGTCTGTGAGTATATTGTTAACTAGTATCCCTTAGAATATCTGTGTTCTTAGACTTGATGGCCTATCCGCAGGATAGGTTTTTAAATATTGCATTGGTGGTGGGATATTTCAGCTCCCTCCCTAATGATTTTGATTGGGGGAGATCTTTTATTAAATGGCTTGGGGGAAAAATGGGCCCCTTTTTTTCCCCTGATCTGGACATTTATTTTAAAAAGGGGTTGTCTAAATTATTTTTTAAAAAAATTTTAAAAAAAAAACTTGTAGTCACCTCTCCTCTCACCTTGGATCCAGTGCTAATACTTTCTTATAACTCAGGAATCTAAAAGCTTTAGGGAGATTGAAAAGAAAAAAAAACTTTTAAAAACCTAAAAACTCAATGATGATTTTACATGGCAAATGGACTCTGAAATTAAAGGTAGAAAAAGCTTCTGAGACCAAATAAACAATAATGAGCAGTGTTTGGCCAGGGGGCCCACCAGTTGAGGTTGATTTTTAGGCCCATCAGTGGATCTGTTTGTTGGGGCACACCCTACAGCTACTGTGCAGGAAAACAAAATACTGCACGTGGATCTTGCACTCTCCCTGTTTCTTTGCCTTTCACTGAAAAGCAACCCCAGGCCTGCAAAGGGGCCCACCAGCCCAACGGGAATTCTGTAGGCTTAATGAGACCCTTAGTAATTATGAATGAATAGAGTCTATAGGGTTTTTGGTGGTAAAGTTCTTGCACAGGCGGGCCGTCTTACCATTGGGCCCCTAGGCACCTGCCCGGGGCCCCATTGGGAACGGGGGGCCC
>JAODAL010057443.1:0-22678 GCA_025379985.1 Phyllomedusa bahiana
GGGAGAGTTGACATTTTACTAGTATCTTTTTTGGGGGGGACAAGTCTTTTTTATCGCTTTTAAATCCATTTTTTGGAAGGCAGGGTGAAGAAAATACTGCAATCCAAGTAGTGTTTTTTATTTTTATTTTTAACAGCGCTCACTGTGCGGTATCCGTGATAAGTTAGCTTTACTCTTTGGGTCGAAACGATTATGGCGATATCCTGTTTATATAATTTTTTTTATGTTGAAGCACTTTTAGAAAAAAAAGGAAAGTGTTTTTTAGTGTGTAAAACAATATTTATGCATCGCTATCTTCTGAGAGCCATACATTTTTTATTTTTCCGCATGCAGAGCTGTGTAAGGACTTTTTTTTGCGGGATGAACTGACGTTTTAATTGGTACAACTTTGTCGTTTATAGGAGTTTTTGATCGCTTTTTATTCCATTTTATGTGCTGTGGTATGAACAAAAATCTTAATCATGTGAGTTTTTTGTTTATTTTTTTTTACGGCATTCAGCGTACGGGTTAATTAGCATGACAGATTTATAGGGCAGCTCGTTACGCATGCGGCGATACCAAATATGGGTACTTTATTTTTTATCTTTTTTGGGGCGATTGCCGTTTGTAAAGGGGAAAAGGGCATTGTGGGTATTTTTATTTTATTTTTCGTGTTTGTGTTTTACTTGCTTTTCACTTTTTTTACTTTTTCACATTTTTTTTTACTTTTCCACACAAGGGATTTGAATGAGGGATCTGAAGATCTCTCATTCAATAGGAATCAGTACATAGCGATCTCCTCCTGTGTCTCCATTAGGTATTGCGACCCGATGGTCGCGATAATTAAGAGGTTATCCCCCCCCCCCCTCCCGGAGTGATCTCGGGTCGGGGCCGACACTGCGGGATGTTAGCTGTAATATACAGATGACATCCCGTGCCGATCGCGCAAACTTTGCTTTAGAGTTCACGCGATCCTCAGGACGTATGCATACGTCCAGGTGCGTGAACCCCCAAACGACCTGGATGTATGCATACGTCCAAGGTCGTTAAGGGGTTAAGGACCATCCAGTCAGTTGGCTCAAGGTTGTGGCTGCTTAGGTCACTCAGCTCTGGAATGTAATCAAAGACCTGTTTATGTACTGCTTTGAGGTCTTCAAGCAGGGCCTGTACATATCCTGTCATGCTGCTGTGTTGCATTTGTGAAGCCTACGGGAACTGGACCCCTGTCCTACGAGGGGTGTCAAACAGGATCTCATAGCGAGAATAGGGCTAATGGAAGGTACTTCAGCCATGACTTTCCTGTTTACATAGCTATCAGTATTTTAATCTTTAAAGTTACATTTAATCGTTTAAAAATTTTCACTCCTGAGAGGGTAGGGACATGAATGCTATACCTAATCACTTGTCTTTTTCCTACGACCCCCCTGTGGTCTGTCTCATTATTGTTTTCTATTGTTTTTGGTAGTCCAAATCGACAAACAAGTTGGGAAGAGGACCTGTGGGAGCCAGAGCTAATTATTGATGCACCACAGGACACTCATCTAAAAAAGCCTTCCCTTTTTTTCCCCATTTTTCCCCCCTTCTGACGGGAAAGAAGGGCTTTGGCATCGGGATGAAAGGGCTATCAGGGACATGGCCTGTACATTCACACGATCCTTAACCCTAAGCTTTTTCACAGCCTTTTTGCTGCTTGGTCTGCCTGGGTTTTTTCCCTGTTTTCAGGGGGGGTGGTATCAATACGGGTTGTGCCCGTTTTTTTTATTGTTCGAAACTGTGTGGGCAATAACAGGGCTTCCATCAGGTCTCTGATACTTTCTATATTTTTTATATGTTTCACATTTGATGTTAGGAATGCCCGGACTTCCCATTTGGGGCCATAATCATAGTCTATTCCAAATGTTTATGGAACTTTTTTTTGCAGTCTTCCTCAATATTAAGACTTTTTTTAATGCCTTAACCCCATCTCCGTAAACGGGTAAGGGGAGAGGTACAGTTTTCTTCCTCATGTTGTGGACAACAGTGGTACCTAGCACCTTTTGGGTAGATGAAATCAAAAAAAAATCAAAAAAAAAAAAACCAGGTTAGGAACAACACGGGGTAAATATTGGTGACAATCTCTTTTTTTTTGTTTTATTAATGACATATAGTTTTTCAAAAAAATTTCCTTTATTTCTGCGCCATTGGGGTGAAACAATCATGTTCTTCTTTGTCTATCTCTTTTCAATCATTGGCTTCCTCCCCTTTTGGATCAGGATTCAGAGGAAATAGGGTGGAAAGGTTCAAGGTTTTACATTAGGTTAGTGTGACATTTGGAGGCATTAGCAATGCAGAATGGAGGTGAAGCTGATGGCTCCAGGAGATTTGTATTGACGACTAGTAAAAGAATGTCAAATGTTTTGTCCGGGGCAAAGTAAAGGGGTATCTAGTACAACTCTGAATTGTGTACTTTACTTGTACTGCCCCACTACCCCTATGAAAAGGGGCTTTCTAGATACTGCATCTACTCTGGCTGCATAATACACTATTGGTCTTTGCTATGTGCCATGTCACTTTGTAAGGATTGATGTGGCATGGTAAGCTATATCAGTTCAGTAAAATGAGCATGGCTTGTCAGGTGTGCCCAGAGCAGGCACAGAAAAGATGAGTGATTTAAAGGTCTGAAAACTGTCAATTGCCTCTTCTGTTAGTGCAAATGGTTGCGTAGTCAAGCACTCATACAAAGGCTGGATGAGCAGAGAGGCTGAGTGTATCCAGGGCCTACAAATAATCAACCCAAAAATGTGAAGCTAGGCCAATTTCTTTGGGGGGGCCAACATGTATTTTTGTACACTCCTGGGCGTGTGTCCCTGTTCAGCACTGATAAAGGGGTACCGTTAATTTTGTTTTTTTTTGGAAACAATCCCCTGAATTTCTTCCCCCTTAAAGGGAATACACACAGGGCTACATCGGTGCATTTGTACAATGAAAAAAAAAATTTTCCACAACACTGAGAAGTGAGTTGCCTTACTGGGTACTTCAGCAAGTAATGTGTATGGGATGGGTACAACTGGTGTAAGAATTTCTGTAATTGCGTTTACAGCCCAAAGTCCCTCACAATCAAAATTGACAGTGGCCTTTCACCCTCCAACAAGTCTGGGCTTTGGTTGACAAAAACTTTCAAACAATCCCCTCCCCATTTTTAGGGTGGTTTTTTTATTGGGGGAAATTTAAAAACTCTCATATTCTTTCTTTCATTATAACACTCATAAAATAATGGCACCATTATCTCCCGGCATCCATCCTGCCATACTTTCAAAGACACTTTCTCCCATTTTTCTGCCAGTATCATGCAACCAACCTTATTTTTCCACTTATCATCCAGACAATCCTTTTTTAGTCAATGCCGCTCCAACTTTTTTAACTGTCTCCTTCCCTTCCCTCTCCCACATGGTTTCGCAGCTTTTCTTTCCCAAGGCCCTTTCCTTTTCAAAAAAATTAACCATGCTCATTCTGAAAAAAAAGCTTCAAAAAGGTCATCCACAAGGGACTTCAAAACCTTAATAGGAGTCATTTAAAACCCAAGGTTTCAGCACACCTACAGTTCTTTTTTCACCCGAACAGGGAGTGGGGAGCCTGAAGCTCGCATGGAGCGGGGTCTGTTAAAAAAGAAGGGAGAAGACCTCTTTAACATTATCAACTTGAGAAAAAACCCAGCAAAGAAGAAACATGCTGTTAAAGCTTTGTGGCAGAAGGCAGCTGCAGTGGGTATTGATCTCTGATTTTAGTGGTTATAGTGGTTCTTTATCCTGAGGTTACTGCAAAATCAGATAACTGCAACTGCCTCGCAATTGAGAAAATGTTCCTTTTGTTCCAAATGGGGTTTTCCCACTGCATTCAAGGGGCTGTGAAAAGGGGGGAAAAGTGGTTTATTCTTGGCCCAAAGCAAAAAGCACCACAAAACCTCCGCCTTTTTAAGGTTGTGTGCAGAAAGGCCATTGCTATAGTCATAGCTGAAATATAGTCTAGCTGTGGTGCAGCCCTTCTGTATGTTAACTGGACCTCAGGACAGTGCTTCAGCTTGTTATATACCATGATTGGCTGTGCTTGAATCTGCTCTTTCTTGAACATTGCTTCTTGGAATGTCTCTTTTTCATGGGTTTCCTGGGTGTGACTGATGACCTGAACACAGACTTCGCCATTGACTGTGCCACTTGGATTCAATCGATTTTATCTTTTTGCTTTTTACTATGGCTTTAGCTAACTACTCTAGGGGTTTTAAACTGGTGATTTTACCCAATGGCATTTGAGAGACTACAAAAATTTTTTCTCTTCCCTTAAAAACCACTAAGTTGGGGCCTGTGGGGCATCATTGGACTTGTGGGCACTAATAATGGTTAAATAGGGACACTAAACATCATAATCACACAAAGATAACAATGAATGGGTAGTGTCTGCCACTCAAAACATATCTCCAAACCTCCAAGGAAGCATGGTTATACTTAGGTATCCCAAACAGGGAATTTTTGGAGGTTTTGTGTATATTCTGGGGCATGTAAGAGATGGGTCTTAAAATTTTTCACATGATCTTGGATTTAACTATTGGAAGATAGATTACATGTCATAGAAGCACTACAGGGCTATTAGACTACCCTACCATTACATTGATAGAATAGCACTATTCAGTCAAATGGCACTGTTTATAGGATTATTCATCTGCTATATGACACTATTTTTTGAGAATATTTAGAAAAAATATTTTAGGGTTTAGGTGTGGCTTTGGGGTGACACTCAATGACTTATCTGTTATGGCTTGTTCTAGTGATTAGTAACATGTAATGTACTTAACTATCATAGATAACACTGGAGTCAGTGTCAGTTTCCATCTTCCATCTCACATTCTTGTATTTCATGTAGACATTCTCAGACACAATAATCTGTTCCTCTCATCATATGTAGCCTGATCATCCTACTCCCCAACATCACATCCATCATCTTCTCTACAATGAAATTAAGGAAAAAGTAAGATTGTTAGTTCCGATCCCTGTGTGACTCTTATACTTCTTGTCTCTACAGATAGAGCTCTTGGTGCGGACTCTGACCCATTATCGCAACTTACTAGTAAGTGTAAATGTGATCCACGACCATTCTATATATACGGCTCTCCCGTATAGTGTATAGCCCCCTTACTTCTGAATGCAGCAAGTACCACTATGAACATTGTTGCATCATTCCCAAGAAGACTCATGGCTGTACTAGCTCAAGAGGTGCTTCTACTCAATACTGAGCAAAGGGGCTGAATACTTTTGACCATGTGAGATTTCAGTTTTTCTTGTTTAATAAATTTGCAAAAATATCAACATTTCTGTTTTTTTCCTTTCAAGATGGGGGGCGGGTGCAGAGTGTACTTTAGTGAGCAAAAAAATGAACTTGTTTGATCTTACCAAATGGCTGCAATAAAACAAAGAGTGAAAAATGTAGAGGTCTGAATAGTTTTTGTACCAACTGTATATCAATCACAGCCACAAATAAATTTCAATGAGAATGGGAGTTTTTTAACTTACAGACTAGAATAACTATCCCATAAAATGTAACTTTTAATGTTCATGTTTAATAATACATTACATGGCAAGCATAGAAAAATAAATATAACTCACTAGTAGTACATATAGTCCATATAAGGGTCCAGCATCATGTTAGTCTACAAGAGGATATTCTAACAACTTGTAAAAGGGACTGTAGGCAGATGATGCAAACCAAAACTGTCCATCTACTCTCACCTTTCCATACCCCTATCACCTCTCCCTTAGCAGAGTAACTGCCCTAAAAAAGGGTGGTCACTCTGCTTAGGAAGAGTCGATAGGGGTATGATAGAGTGAGAGTAAATGGACGGTTTTGGTCTGTATTTTCTGCCCATCATCTGTATCAACTGCCCACCCTCCTGTTGACAAACACTATACTGGACCCTTATATGGACTATTGGTAAGTTATAATTATTTTTCTATGCTTGTCATGTATTTGTATTTTTAAACATAGAAATTAAAAGTTATATTGTACTGATGTACACTTGCCCGAGAGAGTCAGAAAAAAAAAGAGAAGAGAATGGAGCTCTGAGGATAGGCTTAATGTAGTTGGGACTATACATATTAAGCAAAGGCCTCTAACATAAAATGAACAGAACCTTATTCACATACTCCTTTTTCATCTGATAGATAAAGATGGATAAAAAAATCTTAACAATATCACAAACCATGAATCACTTATTTGTATTTTGTCTACTGGACTCACTACTTTGTGTCAGCGAGTCGAGTTGGCAACTTCTAAGATGCCTGCTATTGCTTCTTCCCCTGACTAGTAACAGGTCATGTAATTACCTCTCAAAGATAACACTGAGTCACTGTCAGTTCTCATCTTCCTCACATAGTTATATTTCATGTAGACATCTCAGACAAATTAATCTGTTCCCCTTATCATATAGACTGATTGTCCGTCTCCCCAACAACAGTAATATCATCTACAATGGCCTCAAGGTAAATGTTAGATTGTTGGTTCTGACCCCATGTGATTCTTATATTTCTTTTCTCTACAGGAAGAACTCGTAGTGTGAACTCATCATTAAAAAAATTTCGTAAGTGTAACTGCTCCATGTCCATCCTCCATATCTCCCTCTCTTGTATATATACAGAACAGGTCAGATATTACAGGCACTTGTATCACTTCCACAGAACTATTAGATGTCATATGTACAACAGCTGATTGTATCATCATAGAGAACCTCTAATACCAGAATGGATAGGAGATGGGAGAGGTTATAGTCTCTTCACACACATAGAGAATCTCTAATACAAGAATGGAGAGGAGATGGGAGAGGTTATAGTCTCTTCACACACATAGAGAACCTCTAATACCAGAATGGTGAGGAGATGGGAGAGGTTATATTCTCTGCACACATAGAGAATCTCTAATACCAGAATGGATAGGAGATGGGAGAGGTTATAGTCTCTTCACACACATAGAGAACCTCTAATACCAGAATGGAGAGGAGATGGGAGAGGTTATAGTCTCTTCACACACATAGAGAACCTCTAATACCAGAATGGAGAGGAGATGGGAGAGGTTATATTCTCTGCACACATAGAGAATCTCTAATACAAGAATGGAGAGGAGAAGGGAAAGGTTATATTCTCTGCACCTCTGCATACATAGAAAACCTCTAATACCACAATGGAGAGGAGATGGAAGAGGTTATATTCTCTGCACACACAGAGAACCTCTAATACCAGAATGGAGAGGAGATGTAAGAGCTTGTGTTCTCATGCATTGGCAAACATTTTTAGCCTTATGGAAATAGGAATTTGCAAGTGCTAGAAAACCTTAGGGATTGAGAGAAAATACCAAAATTAAGAGACATTTTAAAAGAAAAATGTGAACAAAGTCCCCGAATGCTTTATACAAATATCAAAGCTGCTGAGGTACAGAACTTCAATAGCTCATTTAAATTTAAAAAAAATATTCCATGGCACTGAACTGTGGGATATGGGGAAGTGTGGAGCCAATGACTGGATTGAAAGTTCTGGTTGGGGATGAAGAAGAATAAGGGACAGAAGATGAGCTCAGTTTTCTCCATGTTGAGAATCACAACCAGTACTCTCACTTGTCTCTCATCATATTTAGACTGGTTGTCCTTTCCCCCACCATCACTACCATTATCTGCTCTACAATGGCCTCAAGGAAAGCGTTAGATCGTTGGTTCTGACCTTGTGTGATTCCTGTATTTCTTGTTTCTACAGGTAGTGCTCATGCTTCGAACTTCTCATTTATATCTCTTGGTAAGTATATGTCATGCCAGTGACTCACATAGTTGGCTGGCACCAACCTACTCACTGCGTTCACAGTGAGGCTGCCCCCAGCATTCAGCCATTGCGCATTAGCTGCCATCTCCCATGCGCCAAATAACTCCCTATCTCAGGAGACCGGATATGGAGGGCTATAATCACTGTGGAAAATTTTCCCTAACCTGACTAAAAAAAAGAACATAAAGACACGTAAGTATAAAATATTGGGTACTTAGATTTGCTATATGAATCTTTGGTGCCTGTTTCCATCTTCCTCACATTGTTGTCTTTCATGTAGACATCCTCAGACACAATATCCTGTTCCCCGTACCATATGTAGACTGATCGTCCTTTTCCCCAACATCAGTAATATCATCCGCTCTACAATGGAGAAATTTCTAAGGGAAATGTTAGATTGTTGGTTTTGACCCTGTGTGATGCTTGTATTTTTTGACTCATTCTTAAACATTTTTCGTAAGTGTAAATGTTCTCCATGTCCATCCTCCATATCTCCCTCTCCTGTATATACAGAACAGGTCAGACATTACAGACACATGCATCACAGCCACAGAATTATGGCAATTATGGAAATAGCTACTTGCAAGTGCTAGAAAACCCTAAAGATTGAGAGAAAATACCAAAATTGAAAAAAAGTGAACAAAATCCTCAAATGCTGTTTAGAAATATCAAAGCTGCTAAAGTACAGAACATAAATAGCTCATTTCAATAAAAAAAAATGCTTCATGGCACTAGACTTGTGGAATTAAGGAGAGTGTGGAGCCAATGACTGATTGATAGTTCAGGTTGGGGATGGAGAAGGATAAGGGACACAACCAGTAGTGTCACTCGTCTATCATCATATTTAGACTGATCGTCCTTCTCTCTTGATATCACTACCATCATCTGCTCTACAACGGCCTCGAGGAAAATGCTAGAGTGTTGGTTCTGACCCCTCGTGATTTTTTTATTTCTTGTCTCTTCAGGTAGTGCTCAAGCTTCAAACTTATCACTAGGATCTAGTGGTAAGTATATGTCATAAAAGGAATATATCTACTACCAGCTAGATGAATGGCCAGTATCCAGAAACCTCTGACTGAATCAAAACCACATGGAAAAAAGAGGGAATGTCTAAAATATAACTTTTATTTATAATAACTTAAAAAATATTCCCCACTGACAACTCTCTCTGAATCTACCAGGGCAATACTGTATAACAAATAACAGTCCCTACCCTAAAGTGCAAGATGATCACCCCGATAAAGGACGCACTTGCCCGGAACCTGTCCCAAGGAAAATTGACAAGTATGATCCTCTAGTCTGGTCCCAACATGTTTCGACCAGCCTATAAAAATTATACCTGGTCACCTCAGGGGACCAAAATGCAGGAATTCAGATAAAAGGTGTTCAAAAATAATTGTCAAAAAATATATACTACAGGTATACTATGCTTAATGCAAGATAGCTGATAAAATGACAACACCAACTAGGGAAAAAGAGAACTAGTGAATGTGGCCGATGCTGCAATGCCCTGACAGGGCTAGAGATGACATAGAGGTGTCTATAATCACTACACCTTGAAACAGTGGGGTGGTTCCTCTACATATTGGTAAGGTATATTACTTTTATCCAAGGTATTGAGGTTTCTTGGATATGACCACCTCTTATTCTCTGGGATGACTACATCATCCTTGTTCTCTTTTTCCCTAGTTGGTGTTGTCATTTTATCAGGGGGGGTTGGTTTTAAAGAAAATTTTAAATTACCTGTTATATTTTTTTTTTAAACCAATTTTTTTTTTAAAACACCTTTATTTAAAATTTCCTAAATTTTTGGTCCCCTGGGGTGACCGGGTTTATTTTCTTTTTTCACGGGCGGGGTCAAAAATTTTTGGGCCCAAATTTCTAGAGGATAAAATTTTTGGGTTAAATTTTCCGGGGGAAACAGGTCCGAGAAAGAGAGCCCTTTATGGGGGGAAAACATCTTGAAACTTGGGGTAGGGACTGTTATTTTTTAAAACATTTTTTCCCCCGGGGTAGTTTCACAGAGAGGGGTTAGTGGGGTTATTTTTTAAGTTATTATTAAAAAAAAGTTATATTTTAGACTTTAACCTTTCTTTTTCCATGTGGTTAAGTATATTTTCTTTGGCCAGTAAATTAAAAAGGGGTTTTTCAGGGCACGCCCTACTCCAGCGTTCACCGTGAGACGGTCCCCATTTTTGGGCCCAAAAGTGCGGAATTTCCACCCCCATGCCCCCAAATTTAGCGGGTTAACACCCTGCTCCCTTCGCTCAAATTGTCTATAGGGGGGCCCGCAGCCAAAATTTTTTGCAGGGTTTTTTAACCACAAGGTCCTAAATCGGGCGTTTGGCCCCCAGGCCTACCCACCTAAACCGGGTTTTTTAAATTGGGAAGGCCCTCACTTCCCCTTTTTCCAAACGGGGTTTTAACCAGTGGCTTCCTGTCCTGATTCCTATTGGTGTATATTCCAGGTCCCTATTATTCACTATATGCTGCTTACTTAAAACTTATTCCCCGGGAATCCCTTGGGTTTTAGGATTTTCTTCCCATTTCCCCCCTCCTATCATACACCTTCAAAAAACAATCAAAAATTTAAAGGGCTTGTATCATTTAACCTAAAATTTTTTTATAAAATCTTCAGCAAATAAAAAATTTTCATATTCATATGAAAATTAGCTATGTAGCAATGTAACAAAATTATAAAAACCTGGTAGTACAACGGTTTGTTTTATTACTTTACTTCATGTCCTCAATGAGAAACTTTTCAAGTCCTTAAGTATGTTTTTCCCTTTGGACTTTTCCCAAAAAAAAGCTTATTTAAAACATAAATTTTCAAAACTTGAGGGAAGGAAAGGGAAAAGGGCTCTAATCAATTTTAAAAAGATTGTTTCCTTTCCCCCCAACATCACTAAACCTTTTCCCGCAGTACCCAAAGGCCTCAAGGAAAAAAGTTGGGTTTTTGCCTTGGGTGAATTTTTTGTATTTTTTGTCTCTACAGGGAAATGCTAAAACCCTTTGGAAATTTAACCCTTTAATCCGAGGGAAAAATAAAGCAAGCCCGCAACTAACAGGTCCAAAGCCCTCCTCCATATCTTTCCCCCCTGTATATGTTTCATAAAGGCGAAATTACCCGACCAATGTATCACATCCAGAAAAATATTAGATGTTTATATGTACAACACCCGAATTGTTTTCATCATAGAGAACCTCTAATACCAGAAGGGGGGGAGATGAAAATAAAGGGTTTTTTTCTCTTTCAAAACATTTGGGGAACCCCTAATACCCGAATGGAGAGGAGAAAGGGAAAAGGGTTTAAAATTTTTTCTACACATAGAGAAACCTCTAAAATCAGAATGGAGAGGAGATGGAGGGTTTTTATTCTTTTGTACTCCCCTAAAAACCTTTAATACCAAAATGGAGGGGGAATAGGGGGAGGTTTTTAAAAATCTGCAAACACCCAAAAGAAAAATCTAATACCAAAAAAATAAAGGTTTTTTTTGGGTTTAAAAAGGGGAAGAAAATGGGGGGGGGTTATATTCTCTGCAACACATAAGAACCTCTAATACCAAAAATTTAGAGGGAATAGGAAGGTTAAAATTCCCTGCACACACATAAAAGAAACCCCCCCAATACTAGAAAGGAAGAGGAGAAAGGGAAGGTTAAAAAATCTGCACATATAGAAACCTTTAATCCAGAATGGAGAGGAGGGGTTTGGGGGAGGTTTTTATTCCCCTTTCCCAAAAAATGGGGAAAACCCCTTAAAAACCAAATTTGGAAAAGGGGAAAGGGAGAGGTTTTTATTCCCCTTTTCCCCCACATAGGGGAACCTCTAATACCAAATGGAGAGGAGATGGGGGGAGGTTTATTCTTGCAAACATAAGAACCTCCCAATACGAATGGGGAGGAGATGGGGGGGGAAGGGTTTATCTTCACACCTAGAGAAAAACCCCTAATACCAAAAAGGGGAGGAGTGGGAAGGTTATATTCTCTACACACATGGGAAAACCTCTAATCCAGAATTGGGGAGGGGGGGGAGAGGGTTTTATTTTCTGCACACATAGAGAACCCTCTAATTTCCAGAATGGGAGGGGAAATTTTTAGAGGTTATATTTTGCACACATTAGAGAACCTCTAATACCAAAATGGAGAAGGGGAAGGGAAAAGGGGTTTTATTCCCTTTCAACCAAAAAAACCTCTTTAAAACCGAATGAGGAAAGGGGAATTTTGGGGGAGGGTTTAAATTCCTAACACACATAAAGAACCCCCTAATACCAAGAATTGGGGGGAGGAAAATGGGGGGGAAAATAATTCTTGCACCCAAAGGGGAACCTCTTTAAAACCCCGAAAGGGGAGATGGGGGGGGGTTTTAAAATTTTCCCCACCCATAGAGAACCCCTTTAAAACCAGAATGGAAAAGATGGGGGAAAAAAAGGGTTTTATTTTTTCAAAACCCTAGAGAACCCTAAACCAGAAATTTGGGGGGTTAGTGGGAGAGTTTATCCTTCAACAACATAGAAACCTCCCCCAAATTAAACCCAAATTTGGGGAAAGGTATGGTGGGGGGTTAAAATTCCCCCACCACATGTAACCCTAAAACCAGAATTTTTGGGGAAAGGAGAGGGGAGGTTTTTTTTTCTTCCTGCACATAGAGAACCCTAAAACCAGAAAGGGAGATGGAGAGGTTTTTATTCTTGCACACAAAATAGAAACCCTTTTAATACCAGAATTGGGGAGGAGATGGGGGAAGGGTTATATTTTTCCCCACCAAAAGAGAACCCCTAAATACCGGAAGGAAAAGGAGATGGGGAGGTTATTTTCTTCACCACATAAAACCTTCAAAAACTAGAATTGGGGAGGAATGGGGGAGGTTATTTCTCTTACACAAAATAAGAACCTCTATACCAGAATGGGGGAAAGGGGTTTTTGGGGGAGGGGAAAATTCTCTCCCCCCACATAGAGAAAAATCTAAAAAACCCAAAGGGGAGGGGATTTGGGGGAAAAGGTTTTTCCTACCACAATAGAGAAACCCCTAATACCCGAAAAGGGGAAAGGGAGAGGTTATATTCTCTGCCCCACATAGAAACCCCTAATACCAAAAAATGGAGAGGAAAATGGGAGAGGTTTTTATTCTCTCACACATTTGAGAAACCCCTAATACAGAAGGGGGGAGGAAGGGAGGTTAATTTTTTCAAACACATAGAAACCCCCAATAAAAGAATTGGGGAGGAATGGGGGGGGGAGGGTTTTTTCTCTACCCCAATAGAGAACCCCCTAATACCAGAATTTGGGGAGGAATGGGAGAGGGTTATATTTCCCCGCCCCACATAAAGAAACCTCTAATACCAGAATGGAGAGGGGAAGGGAGGGTTATATTCTCTGCCACAAAATAAGAACCCCTAATTTCCCAAAAAATGGAGATTGGAAAAATTTTTTTTGGGAGGGGGTTTAAATTTTCCAAACAATTAAGAAAAATTTTTAAAAAACAGGGTTGGAAGAAAGGAATTTGGGGAAAGGTTTTTTCTTGAAAAATTGGGGGACCTCTTAAAAAGGGGGAATGGAGGGTGGGAAAAAGGATATTTTCCCGCATACATTTAAAAAACCTAATCCCGAATGGGGGGAGTTTCCCGGAAGAAAAAAGGGGAGGGGGGGGTTAAATTCTCCCGACCAAAAGGAAACCTTTATAATTTTAGAAGAAGGAAGGAAAAAGGGGAATGGGGTGGGTTATTTTCTCCTACCCCTAAGAAACCCCCTTTTTTTAATTTTTTTTTGGGGAGGATTTAAAAAGAGGGGTTTTTTTTTCTCTAAACATTGAAACCTTTTAAACCAAATTTTTTGGAAAAGAAAAAGGTTTTTCTCTCCCCACACTAGAGTTGAACCTTTTTAATTCCAGAATTAAAAGGGATGGGGAAAGGTTTTCTTACCCAAGGGGGAAAAATTTTTTTACCAGAAAATAATTAAAATTTTTTTCCTACCAACAAAGAAAATTAATTTAAAAAAGAACCTTTTTGGGGGGGTTGGGAAAAAAGGAAATTTTCTCCCACACAAGTAAACCTCTTTTTCCAAAATAGGGGAATGGGGAGGTTTCTTCCCCAAAGAAACCTTTTTAATTTCCCAAAAAAAAAATATAAATTTTTTTCCCAAAACCAATTAAAGAAATTAAATTCCCCAAATGGAAGGAATGGGAGAAAACACCAATTGAAACCTCAAATACCGAAGGGGGAAATTTTGGGAAAAAACCCCTTTTACACCATAGGTTTAAAAAAAGGGATGGGAGGGGTTTTTCTCTGACAAAAAAAACCTCTTTTACAGACGGAAAAATAAAATTAATTCCTTTCCCAACACAATGGACAATTAATACCAAAGGAAAGGGGTGGGGAGGTTTTAAAACACCAAAAGGAACCGTTTTAAGAATTTTTGGGAGGTGAAAAACCCCGGGTTAATTTTTTTTTCCTTTTTACAAAAAAAACCCTTTTAAACCAAAAAATATAAATTTTTCCCCTTGCCAAAAAACACACAAATTTAAAAAATGGGTTTTTTTATTTTAGGAAAAGGCCTTTTCCCCAAAAAAAATTTTTTGTTAATTTAAGGAAAATTTTAGGGAAAATTTTTTTAGTTTTTACAAAAATTAAAGTTTTAAAATTCCCCAAATTAAAATTTTTTCCCACCATTCCCTTTTTTCAAGACTCTTTTTTAATCCCCGCTTTGGTTCCCCCTCTTCAAAAATCTGTTTTTTTGGCCCTTCTTTGGGGCCCAAATTCATTTCCTGTTTTTAAGTTTTTGGCGTTGGGGTTTGCAAAAAAACTTTTTAAAGGCCAAAAAAATTTTAAAAATTTTCCTTGGGGGGTTTCCAAAAAAGGTTAATTCCAATTTCCTGTTTGTGTGGTTGGTTTTCAAAAGCTTAAAACTCCAATTTGTGGGGGTATTTTTGGTTTTTTTTCAAACCCGGTTAATTCCTTTTTTTTGGGCTGTGGTGACCCGTTTTTTAGGTTTAAAATTTTTTCCAGGCCTTTGAAAAATTTTGTATCTTCCCCTTTTGTTGGCTAGTTTTTCCCCCAGCAATTTTTCCTTTCCCCTTTTTTCCCCCGGTTTTTGGGGGCCTTTTCGCAAAAAACTGCCATTTTTTAAACTTGTTTTTCCCTTAGGCCTAAACCTCTTTTTAAGGAAAAATAAAATTTTAAAAGGGTTTTAAAAAGCCAAGGGGAATTGGGAACCGATTCTAGAAGGGGGGAAAAAAGTTTTCAGTAAAAAATTTATTGGGCCCAAAATCCCTTGCCGGGTTTTAAAGGGGAGGAATGGTTTTTGTTGTTGGGTTAAAACCCCCAAAAAAAAAAGTTTTTGTCCAAAGGAAAAAACTTTAAAATTTTTTCCAAAACCTAATTACCAAAATTAATTTTCAAGTAACCTTTTTTGGAAAAACAAAATTGAACAGAACAAACAATTTTTAAAATTTTAAAAGGTTTTAAAATCCCGGGGGTTTTAAACGGTTTTTTTTGGCCCGGGGGGCAAAAAATTTTAAACCCCTTTTAAACCCAAAATATTATTTTTTTTGGATAATTCCCAACTTTAATTTAAAATTTTTGGGTTTGGGGGTTTAAAAAAACCCCTTAAATACAAAACCAATTTGGTTCTCTAATTCTTTCCAAAATTTTTAATTATTTTAATAACATTTTTTTTTTCTAAAAAAAACCGTTTTTAAATTTTGTTAACCCTTTTTCTTTTTTTTGGGGTTAATTAAATTTTTGGTTTTAACTTTGAGCCTGCTTTTCAAATCCAGCTCAGGCTCTCATTTCGTCTTCAGGCTGTGGGCAGTTCTATAGCTTCAGACTTCTACTTCCTGTTCAAGCTGTGGGTGGTTATGCAGCTTCAGGCTCACACTTTCTTTGCAGGCTGTGGGCGGTTCTACAGCTTCAGACTCCAATTTCCTGTTTCAGCTGTGAGTGGTTCTATAGCTTTAGACTCCAACTTCCTGTTCAGGCTATTGGTGGTTCTACAGCTTCAGGCTTCCACTTCCTGTTTAGGCTGTAGGTGAGCCTGTAGCTTCAGGCTCCTACTTGTTGTACAGGCTGAGGGTGGTTCTGTATCTCCCACTTCTTGTTCAGGCTATGTGTGGTTCCACAGCTTTGTGCTTCCACTTTCTGTTCAGGATGTGGGCAGTTCTACAGCAGTGACAGACATTTTAGCTCTGCTACTCCTAGCTGACTCTTTATGAGGAACACTGGTAATGGAGGGGTTTTAACAGCAGGTCAGATAGCTACAGAGTTCTAGAAGTGAAAAGTTTGTCAGTAAGAAATATTAACAATATCCTGTGCTGCTAGAGGGGAGAGAGGTGGCTTTTAATGTTGTTGCTATAAACCCACAACTTAGTCTTCATTGTGCAGGATCTAAATTTATATCAGCATGATACAGCCTATACAGATTGACCTGAAATCAAAGTTGATTCAGAAGCAAAATTCTTTATTTTAGGTAACACATACAGGTTTTATAGCGGTTGATTTGGACCTGTGGCAATATTATAACTTTCAATACATCATCATCATTACTTCATTTTTGTAATAACTGTAATACAATTGGTCAGTTTAATCATAATACATTACAATTGGTTAATCATAATACATTACAATTGGTTAATTAATCATAATACACTATAATTGGTTATTTCTAATCAGCATTATTTTACATAAGTGTAGACCATTTATCTTTGTTTTGGGTACATTTATAATGGTTTGTAACATACAGTACAACATACTAACTAATTAATACAGAGGCCTATTTTTTTATGTTCGTTTTTCCCTCCCTGCCTTCCCTGAGCCATAACTCTTTATTTTTTCATCTGCATAGACATATGAGTAGTGTTGAGCGATTGTTATCGACAAAGTTGAAATCAGCGCGGTTTTTATGTTATCGGAATTGTTTCGATCACGCGATTATTTAGGTTAAAATCTGTGCAAAATCTTATTAATATGCGCCATTTCTTCAGCGCTTCCTGGTCATTTTGGCGGCCAGAAATCAGCTTACAGAATAGAGCAGGGTGAGATGGGTGTGCGACGTCATCGACTGGGATGTGTATGGTTGTCATTGGCTGGAAAAATCACAAGACCTCTGTTTTACATAGAACAGCCTTCTGTTCGGCATAGTGTCTCATAAGAAGCGGACGTGTGTTACATTTCTCCTCAATACAGGTCAGCGGACACAGTTCTCTTTTGTTCACACAGGACAACTATGCTTTAGCTGTGAACATTAGAACATAGGTTGATTAGAAGAATTTTCAGTTCTTAGTTAGGCTGAGTTAGGCGAACACAGACAGACAGGCAGGCTTTTGAAAGGAGAGTGTATATGGTGCAGTCCAGACTGCTTTGAACCTGCATTGAAATGACTTTTTTTTTTTTTTTACCAGTTTTTGGCCAGTTTTTGGTGAAATAGTACCTTGTATTTTGTGCAGCCAGTTTGTTCAAAGTTCCCCAACTTCTGTACTTATATTAGAAACAGAAACCTTTTCTAGTAACTGCAGGTGTATTTTCATAGGTGCAAAAAACACTTTTATTATCCGTAAACGATTTAATTAGGTTTTTTGTTCACTTTTGCAGCCCAGTTCTTGTTCAAAGACCCACTTTGTACTTACAATAAGGATACAGAACTTTTCTAGTCACATGCAGGTGTATTGCATAGGTGCAAAAAACACCATTTATTATACGTACACAAATTAATTAGGTTTTTTTTTCACTTTGGCGCATGCAATTTTGTTCAAAGACCCACCTTGTACTTATATCAGGTACAGATATTTTCTTGTAATTGCTGTGTATTTTCATGGTGTGCAGAACCTCCACCTTTTATTATCCGTACATATCTAATTAGGTGTTTTTCACTTTGTGCAGGCCATTTTTGTTGAAAGACCCACTTTGTACTTTATATTATGCTACAGAAATATGATAGTAATTTCGGGTATATTTCATAGTGCAAAAACCACCTTTTATTATCCGTACACAATTAATTAGGTTTTTTCACTTTGGCGCAGGCCATTTTTGTTCAAAGGACCCACTTGTATTATATAGGATACAGATTATTTTCTAGTAATTGCTGTTGTATTTATAGATGCAAAACCCACCTTTTATTTATCCGTACTAATCTTATTAGGTGTTTTTCACTTTGGCGCAGGCCATTTTGTTGGAAATGGACCCACCTTGTACTTATATTACGTAAGAAATTTGCTAGTAATTCGGGTTATTTCATAGGTGCAAAAACCACATGTTTATTATCCAAACACAATTTAATTAGGTTCTTTTCCACTTTGGCGCAGGCCATTTTTGTTCAAAGACAACTTGAACTTTCATTAGGATACCGAAATTGTTACTAGTAATTGCGGGTTGTATTTCATAGTGCATAACCTACCTTTTATTTTCCGTTACACAATTTAATTAGTGTGTTTTTTCAACTTGGCGCTGCCCAGTTTTGTTCAAAGACCCATCTTGTACTTATATTAGGGATACAGAATTTGTAGTAATTGCAGGTATATTTCATTGGTGCAAAAACCTCTTTTCCTTCAGTATAAAACTTTAAATAGTGTATTGGGACTTTGTTTAACCCAGTTTTTTTCAAATAGCCACCTTGTACTTAAATTTGGATACGAGAAATTTCGTAGATACTGTTTGAGTAAAATTTCATTGAGTGCAAAAACCACGTTTGTTATCCCATATAACTTTTAAATAGCTGTATTGAGTGGTGCGGGCCCTATTTTTTTTTCAAATAGCAATTGATACGACATTCTGAATAGTTTTATTGCGCTCGTTGAATCTCAATGCACAGATAGCGCACTTGTATGTTATTTTCTTGAAAACTATCAAATTCCTTGTCCTACTGCGGCAGTTATAAATCCCTGGGATTGCGGAAGGAAGAACAACTTTGAGTTTGTCTTACGTTCTTCCACTAGACCGCATTTCTACAGGTATTCGCTAGAAAACATTTCAGTTTCTAATCCTAGTTGGCTGTAGGAAATTAGAAGGATTTAAGAATAGCTGTGATTGCATCTTTTAATAAGAGACTGTCAAAAAACTTTCCATACTTCTTATTTTTTATCTTTCTGAACATGGAGTCGAAATGCAGGTGGTAAGCGAGCAAAGAGGGGTGTAGACATGGAGTAGGAGGTACTGAGAGAAGGTGCTCTTCCAGTGCTGGCGGACAACACGCAAACCAGCGGGATCTTGTTGCAGGCGACCTGTCAGGCCAGTATCGTGGGTCAGGTCCGCCTGTGAATCTCAGTAACGAATAGCGTGCCAATCTGTTCTTCAGTGGTAAGTGGCAAACCTGCATAAAGCAGTCTTACTCCTTATCCTCCCATTTCATGGCCACAAATGTCGTCATCATCATCGTCAAGCATCTGTCCAACATAAAGCGGAAGCTGCCAAATGTCAACTTGTGTACCCACACTGTGGATAATCCATTTTCTGAAGACCTCTTGATGACAAAATGTGGTTGGGTTGGCATTTCCTAAAGATCAAGAGGCCAAAGAGGATGATTTTGTCTGCTTGACGCCCAGTTACTGATGCCATCAGAGGAGGGAAGAGAAGGAAGAGGTCCATCGCAAAAATTCCCGGGGCGGTCGGCAATGCCTTGCAGTACCTCTTGCTTGTAGCCCGCAGCTCCTGAGGCGAATGTCAGGACGACGAAAGTCACCTGTGTTGGATGATGATTGATGATGTGATGATGATGATGATGAAGAATTGGCGGATCCAACATGGTCTTTTCAGCAGAATTTGCTTGCGAGCGCTTCATCACGGGACGAGGGGAAAGACGAGGGGGGTGGTGTCAGTATGGATCCCACCTAAAAAGGGGAGAGGGGGGTTTAAAGAAATCCGCTGGGGGATGGTTCCGCCACCCCGTTTCTGCGGAAACACCGCCCCTTTCGCTTATCCCCATCGAAAAGGTCCGGGGACCTCTCAAGCCGGGGCCCTTTTTTTCGAGCAAGCCTTGATTCACCCAGCGATGTCATATCCCGCCTTTGCCGAAAACGAAAAATTTTAGGTTTTTAAACCCAACACCAAATTTTCTAGTCACATGCAGCGAATGCAAAGTTGAAATGGGGGGAAAACACTTGGAAAAAAAAGGGCCCACACCGATCCCGGGGCTTCCAAAACCACTGTCACACCCTCTGTCCCCGCCTCCTCCCCCCCGCCACCCCAGCTTTCCCCTCAGCTGCCCATGTCTAAAGGATTCATGATCGGGGATCAGCCTTTGTTTAAAGCCTCCACCCGGTCCCCGGGGAGTACCCCCCAGCCCCAAAGAGCCCCATCCTACCCATTTTTTTTCCACCAGTTTGAAAACCCTGAAACCCCAACAGTGGCAAAGTAAAGGGCAGCCAACCTTCTGTTACCAGGTTTGGGGCTAAAAAAAACATTTTTAACCCAAACCACCCCCCAAAGCCAAAAGCCTGAATGTCGGCATTCCCAGGTTTTGGCCTTGGAAATTTGCTTTTCCCGTTGATGGACACAGAGGGGGTTCCGCCACGTCAGGGGCCCTTCCCTCCCCCCAATCCCAATTTTTAGCTGGTTTTCTTTCCCAAAAAAAGGCCGTCCCTGCCCTGGCCAGCACGTGTCACCCAAAAAATTTAAAGTGCTTTGGGTCTGCATCTGTGTCCAGAAAAAGCCCATCTACCACCGATACATGGACTAGTAAGCACCCCCCCAAGGCCGCAATTTCCAAATTACAGCTCCGGGGTGAGCGGGGTGGATGTCTTGGTGGTAACGGTGGCTCCAAGGCTTGGCGCACGCTCTTAAAAAACCCCCAGGGATGGTGCGGGGTTTTCTTTCCCCCAAGGTCCTCTGGTGGCATCCGTGCCCAGAGAAACCAGGCCCCCGGGGAAAATTTAAACTGTCTTTTGGGGACTGTCAAAAACCCTTTGGTCAGGAGCTGTGGGGGGCTCTGCAACGAGGACCGAGCGCTGGTGGGTGACAAGACCTTGTGCCAGGCAAAAGGGGGTGTGCGATAACGGTCGAAATCTGCTGGCCGACCTTTAAAATCGGGTTTGGCTGGAAACAATTTTCCCTGCCTAGGGACATGTTTATGAACCTTGTCATCCAGGGTGTTTGTAAAGCGCTACACGGGGTCTGGACTGCCTGTCAGGAAGGGGGGGTCGAGGTCTGGCTCGATTTCCGCCCCCTGCACCCGCTTCAAACCCTTGGCTGCTTGCAGCGTCAGCTGGCCTCCCCGTAAAAACCCTTTCATTGTTGACGTGGCAAAACCCCTGGAATTTTCCCCCCTCCCAAAATGCCCCCAAACGATTTTTGGGGGCAGCGCAAAGCCATTACGCATTTCGAAGTGCACTGGCCTTTAAAATCGGTGCGGACCCGGGGTGTTGAGCCACCGAAAAAAAGGGGGCAGGGGGAAAGGTTTTGCCCCATCCTTGCCCGTTTTTAAGAAACCACCCAAAAAAAGGTCGTGCAGGGCAATTTCCCTTTTCAGCAGGGGCATTGTGGTTTATTTTAGTTCTGGAACAAAACGTTTGGGGCACTCTGAAAAATCAGGGCAAACCCGCGACGGAGGAGGAGACGGACACGATGCGGACACGGAGCCTTTCTTTCCGTCGAAAACCAGAGGCCGGGAAAATTTCAAAATTTTTTTCAGTCTTCATTTGGCAGTAGTTCGGGGTCCACGGGTAGGGGAAGGTGCGCCCTTTTCTTTCAGGGTGCATTTATCTGAGGCAAAACAGGGCTGTGTTGGGCGTGCGGAGGGGAAGGGAGAGGAGGAGGAGGATGATGTATTTTCCCGGACCCCCGACGGTTAAAGACGTTCCCCCCCCCCCCCCCCCCCCGCCCTTGGAAAAAGGGGGTTTGGGAAGAATTTGAGGAGGAAGATGAGGAAGATCAGGTTTTTTTCGTCCCCTCGAAAACCAAGGCTTGGGAAATCAAAGGGTCCATCTCTCACATGAATGCTTGGGTGCTCCATTTCCCCCAAAATGATACTCGCATAAAGGCCATCAAAATGTTACTGGATGGGCCAAAAACCTCGATCCCTGGTACAAAACAAACTCAGCACTTTCCTTCCACCCCCCAAAAAGGAGTAAAAAAGCAGGAATTGGAGCCCCTGTGATTGTCAAGGAGACATCTTTTAGTCTGCTTCAGTTCTTCAAAAGTCATGGGGAACAATGTAACAACGTGTAGCAGTAGAGTGCAAGTAGTCGTAGTGGCAGCAGCGAGGCATTGCGGCAGAAACCCAATGATGACCTTGGCAATCTTTATTTACCACTCACCAAGCATGTAAAACAGGGCACACATACAAACACAGAGATGCTTAAGTCATGGTGCACAACTTCTGCGTTCAACCGATGTTTTTTGGGTGTGTTCCGGACCCAATGACTTCTGGGTATCCAAAATGGGGGATGGCCCGAGCTCGCTTGCCACGCCCTAAAGGGGGGTTTTCCTGACAGCAGCAGCGTCATATCTGAGGGACCTTTGCACGCTGGGGAGTCATTTCAGACAAAGCATCCGGGTTTTCCCCAGATAATTTTGGATCGTTTTACTTTCTCAAAATGAAACAGGCATGGGTCTTGAGTGTTGTGGCCCCAAAGCCGGGTCACGATTAGTTGCCCGGTTACTTTACATTCCTCTTCCAAAAGAAATGGTCCTCTTTAAAAACTTTTTTTTAAAATGTATTTCTTCTGCAAATTTTTATTCTCTTTTCCAAAAGATATTTTGCTGGTTTTTCGTGGGGACTGTAAAAGCACCAAGGTTTATGACAAAAAACCCCATTCCATTACTCCTTTATCTTTAGAATTTTTCGCTTGTCAATGGTTTTGGGGGAGTTGCTTGGATACAGTACAATCAGGTCCTTTGGAAAAGAAATTGGGTTCTAAGTGGCATTTTTCCCTCAAAATTTTAAACCAG
>JAODAL010057444.1:0-22678 GCA_025379985.1 Phyllomedusa bahiana
CAGGATGGACAGACCCCGGGACAGGATGGAAACAGACCCCGGACAGGATGGACAGACCCCATCACAGGATGGACAAGACCCCGGCACAATCTGGAACAGACCCCGGCACAGGATGGGCGACCCACAGAGACAGAACCCGGCACAGGATGGAACCCGACCCGCACAAGGATGGACCAGACCCGACACAACTGGACCCGACCCGGCACAGGATGGACCCGACCCCGGCACAGGATGGGACAGACCCGGCACAGGGGGAAGGGGCCCGACCCGGGGGAAAACCCCGGACGAGACAGACCCGCACAGGATACAGACCCCGAAAAGGATAAAACAAAGACCCCTGGCACAATGGACCCGACCCCGCAAAAAGGAGGACCGACCCCGCCAGGATGGACCAGACCCCGGCACAGGATGGAGCAGACCCCGGCACAGGATGGAACCCGACCCCACAATACAGACCCCGCACAGGATGGACCAGACCCGGCACAGGATGGAAACCCCAACCGGCACAATGGAAGACCCCGGCACAGGATGGAACCCGACCCCGCACAGGATGGACCAGACCCGCCAGGGTGGAAGACCCCACAGGGGAATAGGAGATGCAGACCCCCCACAGGATGGACAGAAACCCCGCACAATCTGGACCAGTTCCCGGCACAGGATTTGGGCCCCCAAAAGATGACAACCCCGCACAGGATGGGCCCGACCCCGGCACAGATGGACCAGACCCCCCACAGGATGGAAGACCCCGGCACAGGGTGGAACAGACCCCGGCACAGGATGGACCCGACCCGGCCAAAGAGGAAGAGACCCCGGCACAGGCTGGACCAGACCCCGGCACAGGATGGAACAGACCACGGCACAGGAAGGACCAGACCTCGGCACAGGATGGAACAGACCCTGACACAACCTGGAACAGACCCCGACAACGAATGGACCAGACCCCGGCACAATCTGGACCAGACCCCGGCACAATCTGGACCAGACCCCGGCACAGGATGGAACAGACCCTGGCACAGGATGGAACAGACCCCGGCACAGGATGGACCAGACCCCGGCACAGGATGGAACAGACCCCGGCACAGGATGGAGCAGACCCCGGCACAATCTGGACCAGACCCCGGCACAGGATGGAGCAGACCCCGACACAGGATGGAGCACACCCCGACACAGGATAAAACAGACCCCGGCACAATCTGGACCAGACCCCGGCACAGGATGGACCAGACCCCGGCACAGGATGGACCAGACCCCGGCACAGGATGGACCAGACCCCGGCACAGGATGGACCAGACCCCGGCACAGGATGGAACAGACCCCGGCACAGGATGGACCAGACCCCGACACAGGATGGACCAGACCCCGGCACAGGATGGACCAGACCCCGGCACAATCTGGACCAGACCCCGGCACAATCTGGACCAGACCCCGGCACAGGATGGAACAGACTCCGGCACAATCTGGACCAGACCCCGGCACAGGATGGACCAGACCCCGGCACAGGACGGACCAGACCCCGGCACAGGATGGACCAGACCCCGGCACAGGACGGACCAGACCCCGACACAGGACGGACCAGACCCCGGCACAGGAAGGAGCAGACCCCGGCACAGGAAGGAGCAGACCCCGGCACAGGAAGGAGCAGACCCCGGCACAGGATGGACCAGACCCCGGCACAATCTGGACCAGACCCCGGCACATGATGGAACAGACCCCGCACAGGATGGAACAGACCCCGGCACAGGGGACAGACCCCGACAGATGAACAACCCGGCACAGGATGGAACAGACCCCGGCACAGGATGGAACAGACCCCGGCACAGGATGGAACAGACCCCGGCACAGGATGGAACAGACCCCGGCACAGGATGGAACAGACCCCGGCACAATCAGGACCAGCCTCCGGCACAATCTGAAACAGACCATGGCACAATCTAGACCAGACCCGGCACAGGATGGAACAGACCCCGGTACAGGATGGAACAGACCCCGGCACAATCTGGACCAGACCCCGGCACAGGATGGACCAGACCCCAGCACAGGATGGAACAGACCCCGGCACAATCTGGACCAGACCCCGGCACAATCTGGACCAGACCACAGCACAATCTGGACCAGACCCCGGCACAGGATGGAACAGACCCCGGCACAGGATGGAGCAGACCCCGGCACAATCTGGACCAGACCCCGGCACAATCTGGACCAGACCCCGGCACAGGATGGACCAGACCCCGGCACAATCTGGACCAGACCCCGGCACAGGATGGAGCAGACCCCGGCACAATCTGGACCAAAACCCGGCACAGGATGGACCAGACCCGACAATCTGGACAGACCACCCGCACAGGATGGACCAGACCCCGGCACAATCTGGACCAGACCCCGGCACAGGATGGAGCAGACCCCGGCACAGGATGGAGCAGACCCCGGCACAGGATGGAGCAGACCCCGGCACAGGATGGAACAGACCCCGGCACATTCTGGACCAGACCCCGACACAGGATGGACCAGACCCCGGCACAATCTGGACCAGACCCCGACACAGGATGGACCAGACCCCGGCACAGGATGGACCAGACCCCGGCACAGGATGGAGCAGACCCCGACACAGGATGGAGCAGACCCCGGCACAGGATGGAGCAGACCCCGGCACAGGATGGAACAGACCCCGGCACAATCTGGACCAGACCACGGCACAGGATGGACCGGACCACGGCACAGGATGGACCAGACCCCGCACAGGATGGACCAGACCCCGGCACAGGATGGAGCAGACCCCGGCACAGGATGGAGCAGACCCCGGCACAGGATGGAGCAGACCCCGGCACAGGATGGAGCAGACCCCGGCACAGGATGGAACAGACCCCGGCACAGGATTGAGCAGACCCCGAAACAGGAGAAAATAGACCCCGGCACAGGATGGAACAGACCCCGGCAGAGGATGGAACAGACCCCGGCACAGGATGGACCAGACCCCCACAAAAATGGAACAGACCCCGCACAGAGGAACCCGACCCGGAACAATCTGGACCAGACCCCGGCACAGGATAAAACCCCGGAAAGGATGGGCCAGCCCCCAACTACCCAAGGCCAAAGGGCCAGCCCCGGCCAACGGCCCCGACCCCGGGACAGGAGGAACAGACCCGGCAAACGGACCCGACCCCGGGACAGGATGGACCCAAACCCGCACGGGTGGACAGCCCCGGGACCAAACTGGGGAAAAACCCCGGCAAGGATGGACAGACCCCGGCACAGGATGGACAGACCCCCCAAGGAGGGAAACCCCGGCACAGGAGGAGCAGGGCCCCGGCAACTGGGCCAAACCCCCGGGACGGAGGGGAAAACCCCGGCACGGAGGACAGACCCCCGGGAAACGGGGAAAAGACCCGGGCCCGCGGACCCGACCGCAAAGGACCAACCCAAAAAAACGGCCCCCGGCACAACGGACCCGACCCCGGCAAGGTGAAAAGGGGCCCCGGCACAAGAAAACCCCGGAAACCGACCAAAAAGGACAAGGACCCCGACCCGGGACAGGATGGACCCCGACCCCGCACAATTAACAGAAAACCCTAGGATGGAAAAGACCCCGGCAAGGAAAAACAGACCCCGCACAGATGAACAGACCCCCGGGACAACGGGGCACCCGGGAAACCGAACCAGCCCCGCACAGGGGGAAAGACCCGGGACAGGGGTGGACAGACCCCGGCACAATGGACCCGACCCCACACAGGAGGACCAGCCCCGGACCGGGTGGACAGACCCCCGGACGGATGGACAACCCCGGCACAGGATGGCAGACCCCGGCACGGGGTGGAACGACCCCGGGGACAAATTAACAGACCCCCCACAGGAAAACCCAAAACCGGCCCAAAAATGGAACAGACCCGGCACAGGTACCCGACCCCGGCACAGGGGACCCGACCCCGCACAAGGAAAACAAAGGGGCCCGCAAGGGTGGACCAAACCCCCGGGACAGGAGGGACAGACCCCGCACAATTGGACCAACCCGGGACAATGGGCCCCAACCCCCGGGACAGGATGGACCCAAACCCGGGACAGGGATGGAACAAAAACAAACCGGGCCCCCGGAAAGGGGAACAGACCCCGCAAGGGTGAACAGACCCCGGGAAAGGGAACAGACCCCGGCACAAGGGGGCCCGCCCCCACAGGTGGAAAAGACCCCGGCCAGGATGAAAAAAGACCCGGCAAATTGGAAACAGACCCCCGGGACAGGGTGGGGGCAGACCCCCCGGAAAAAAAACCCCCGGACAAACCCCGGAAAAAGGGGAAAAAAAAAGGGAAAACCCCGGAACAATCTGGAACCAAGGGGGACCCCGGAAGGATGAAAAAGACCCCCTCCCCCCCCCCCCCCCCCCCCCCCCACCCCGCCGCCCCGCCCCACCCCCGAGCCAGCCCCCTCCTGCCCCCCCCCACCCACCCCCCCCCCCCCCCACCAGCCCCCACACCCCCCCCCCCCCCCACCCCCCCACCGCCAAACCCCCCCCCCCCCCCCCCCCCTCCACCCCCCCCCCCCCCCCCCACCCCAACCCCCCCCCCCCCCCCCCACCACCCCCCCCCCCCCAAAAAAAAAAAAAAAAAAAAAAAAAAAAAAAAAAAAAAAAAAAATAGAAAAAAAAAAAAAAAAAAAAAAAAAAAAAAAAAAAAAAAAAAAAAAAAAAAAAAAAAAGAAAAAAAAAAAAAAAAAAAAAAAAAAAAAAAAAAAAAAAAAAAAAAAAAAAAAAAAAAAAAAAAAAGAAAAAGAAAAAAAAAAAAAAAAAAAAAAAAAAAAAAAAAACCCGGACCGGACCCGGGACAGGAGGGGAAAAGACCGGCACAATGGACCGGGGCCCCGCACCCGGTGGCCAGACCCGGCACAATCTGGAGAGACCCCCCACAGGATGGACCAGACCCCCGGGACAGGATGGAGAGACCCCGGCACGGAGGAGCAGACCCCGCAGGTGGGAAAAGACCCGGCACAGGATGGAACAGACCCCGGCACAATCTGGAACAGACCCCGCACAGGATGGGAACCAGGGCCCGGACAATTTGGGCCAGACCCCGGCACAATGGAACCCGGGCCCCGGCAAAAATTTGGGCCCGACCCCGGCACAATTGGACCCGACCCGGCACAGGATAACAGACCCCCGTGGGGAACCCAAAAGGGTGGAACAGACCCTGGCACAATGGACCCGCCCCGGCAAGGATGGAACAGACCCCCCACAAGGATGAGCCACCCCGGCAAGGTGGACAGACCCCGCCAGGAAAGGAACAGACCCCGGCACAGGATAGAACAGACCCCGGCACATGATGGAACAGACCCCGGCACAATCTGGACCAGACCCGGCACAGGATGGAACAGACCCCGGCACAGGATGGAAAAAAGACCCGGCAAATTGAACAGACCCCGGCACAGGATGGAGTAGACCCCGGCACAGGATGGAGCAGACCCCGGCACAGTCTGGACCAGATCACAGCACAATCTGGACCAGACCCCAACACAAACTGGACCAGACCCTGGCACAATCTGGACCAGACCCCGGCAGAGGATGAAACAGACCCCGGCACAATCTGGACCAGACCCCGGCACAGGATGGAACAGACCCCGGCACAGGATGGACAATCCACAGAGTATGGACAGACCCCGACATAGGATGGGACAGACCCCGCACAGGATGGAAAACCGGCACAGATGGACAGATCCCGGCACAGGAAGGAGCAGACCCCGGCACAGGAAGGAGCAGACCCCGGCACAGGATGGAGCAGACCCCGGCACAGGATGGAGCAGACCCCGGCACAGGATGGACCAGACCCCGGCACAGGATGGACCAGACCCCGGCACAGGATGGACCAGACCCCGGCACAGGATGGAACAGACCCCGGCACAGGATGGAACAGACCCCGGCACAGGATGGACCAGACCCCGGCACAGGATGGACCAGACCCCGGCACAGGATGGACCGGACCCCGCACAGGATGGACCAGACCCCGGCACAGGATGGGCAGACCCCGCACGGATGGGACGACTCCGGACAGGATGGACAGACCCCGGGACAGGAGGGACAGACCCCGACACAATTGGAAAAACCAGGAGCCAACCCCGCACAGACAGATCAGACCCCGGCACAGGAAGGAACAGACCCCGGCACAGGATGGAGCAGACCCCGGCACAGGATGGAACAGATTCCGGCACAGGATGGAACAAACCCCGGCACAATCTGGACTAGACCCCGGCACAATCTGGACCAGACCCCGGCACAGGATGGACCAGACCCCGGCACAGGATGGACCAGATCCCGGACACAGGATGGACCAGACCCCGTCACAGGATTGGAACAGACCCCGGCACAGGATGGAACAGACCCCGGAACAGGATGGGATAGACTCCGTCACAGGATGGAGCAGACCCCGGCACAGGCTGGAGCAGACCCTGGCAAAATGGAACCAGACCCGGCCAGGATGGACCAGACCCTGGCACAATCTGGAGCAGACCCCGGCACAGGATGGACCAGACCCCGTCCCAGGATGGAACAGACCCCGGCACAGGATGGCGCAGACCCCGGCACAGGATGGGACAGACTCCGGTACAGGATGGGACAGACCCCGGCACAGGATGGGACAGACCCCTACACAGATTGGAGAAGACCAGGATGGACCAGACCCCGACACAGGACGGACCAGACCCCGGCACAGGACGGACCAGACCCGGCACAGACGGACAGACCCCGCACAGGATGGAGCCAGACCCCGGCACAGAATTGGAGCAGACCCCTGCACAGAATGGCCAGACCCGGCACAGAAATGGCACCATGATCGCGGGTCATAGGTCGGGGTACGCAGCTCCGGTGTCCTGTATTGAGAAAAATACGGTCTGCACTGGATGTCGTTAGATAACGGGCATCTGGGGGACTAGATAAGGGGTCTGATCGGAGTCTGATTAGATAAGGGGCCTGGGCACAGATAAGGGCCGCCTGGTCCGATAGATAATCTGGAACGGGTCTGTATCAGATAAGGGTCGCGCCGGGCTTATTAGATAATGATTTGGACTGTAGTAGCTCTGGACGTGATGGACCAGCCCCTGGCACAGGGGATAGAGACCCCGGTTTCTGTGGGAACAGACCCTGACACAATCTGGACCAGACCCCGGCACAAACTGGACCAGAGCCCGGCACAGGATGGAACAGACCACAGCACAGGATGGGAAAAGACCCTAAAAATTGGACAAGGGGGGGGGGGGGGCACAGATGGGGGAAAAGAAACCCCCCGGCACAGGATGAAACAGACTCCGGCACAATCTGGACCAGACCCCGGCAAAGGATGGGGCAACCCCGACACAGGGTGGAGCGACCCCGGACAAAAACTGGACCAACCCCCACAGGATGGACCAGACCCCACACAATTGGGACCAGACCCCGGCACAGGATGGACCAGACCCCGGCACAGGATGGACCAGACCCCGGCACAATTTGGAACAGACCACGGCACAGGATGGGACAGACCCCGGCACAGGATGGGACAGACCCCAGCACAATCTGGACCAGACCCCGGACCAATCTGGACCAGACCCCGACACAGGATGGAGCAGACCCCGACACAGGATGGACCAGACCCCGGCACAGGATGGACCAGACCCCGGCACAATCTGGACCAGACCCCGGCACAGGAAGGAACAGACACCCGCACAATCTGGACCAGACCCCGGCACAGGACGGACCAGACCGGGACACAAGATAATCTGGCATAATTTGGATCTGTTTAGGAGTCTTTATTTATTTAAGGGTCTTCTCTGGGATCTAAATGTCTTTAGGGGTCTGCGTTGGGGTCTGTATTAGATAAGGGGTCTGCACTGGAGTCTGTATTAGATAACGGGTCTGCGCTGGGGTCTGTATTAGATAAGGGGTCTGATCTGGAGTCTGTATTAGATAAGGGGTCTGATCTGTGGTCTGTATTAGATAAGGGATCTGCGCTGGGGTCTGTATTAGATAAGGGGTCTGATCTGGGGTCTGTATTAGATAAGGGGTCTGCGCTGGGGTCTGTATTAGATAAAGGGTCTGATCTGGAGTCTGTATTAGATAAGGGGTCTGATCTGGGGTCTGTATTAGATAAGGGGTCTGCGCTGGGGTCTGTATTAGATAAGGGGTCTGCGCTGTGGTCTGTATTAGATAAGGGGTCTGATCTGGGGTCTGTATTAGATAAGGGGTCTCTGGGGGTCTGTATTAGATAAGGGGTCTGCGCTGGGGTCTGTATTAGATAAGGGGTCTGATCTGGGGTCTGTATTAGATAAGGGGTCTGATCTGGGGTCTGTATTAGATAAGGGGTCTGATCTGGGGTCTGTATTAGATAAGGGATCTGCGCTGGGGTCTGTATTAGATAAGGGGTCTGGTCTGGGGTCTGTATTAGATAAGGGGTCTGCGCTGGGGTCTGTATTAGATAAAGGGTCTGATCTGGAGTCTGTATTAGATAAGGGGTCTGATCTGGGGTCTGTATTAGATAAGGGGTCTGCGCTGGGGTCTGTATTAGATAAGGGGTCTGCGCTGTGGTCTGTATTAGATAAGGGGTCTGATCTGGGGTCTGTATTAGATAAGGGGTCTGATCTGGGGTCTGTATTAGATAAGGGGTCTGCGCTGGGGTCTGTATTAGATAAGGGGTCTGATCTGGGGTCTGTATTAGATAAGGGGTCTGCGCTGGGGTCTGTATTAGATAAGGGGTCTGCGCTGGGGTCTGTATTAGATAAGGGGTCTGATCTGGGGTCTGTATTTGATAAGGGGTCTGATCTGGGGTCTGTATTAGATAAGGGGTCTGCGCTGGGGTCTGTTTTAGATATGGGTACTGATCTGGGGTCTGTAATAGATAAGGGGTATGATCTGGGGTCTGTATTGGATAATGGGTCTGCGCTGGGGTCTGTTTTTGATAAGGGGTCTGATCTGGGGTCTGTATTTTATAAGGGGTCTGATCTGGGGTCTGTATTAGATAAGGGGTCTGCGCTGGGGTCTGTATTAGATAAGGGGTCTGATCTGGGGTCTATATTAGATAAGGGGTCTGATCTGGGGTCTGTATTAGATAAGGGATCTGCGCTGGGGTCTGTATTAGATAAGGGGTCTGGTCTGGGGTCTTTATTAGATAAGGGGTCTGCGCTGGGGTCTGTATTAGATAAAGGGTCTGATCTGGAGTCTGTATTAGATAAGGGGTCTGATCTGGGGTCTGGATTAGATAAGGGGTCTGCGCTTGGTCCGGTATTAGAAAAGGGGTCTGCGCTGTGGTCTGTATTAGATAAGGGGTCTGATCTGGGGTCTGTATTAGATAAGGGGTCTGATCTGGGGTCTGTATTAGATAAGGGGTCTGCGCTGGGGTCTGTATTAGATAAGGGGTCTGATCTGGGGTCTGTATTAGATAAGGGGTCTGCGCTGGGGTCTGTATTAGATAAGGGGTCTGCGCTGGGGTCTGTATTAGATAAGGGGTCTGCTCTGGGGTCTGTATTTGATAAGGGGTCTGATCTGGGGTCTGTATTAGATAAGGGGTCTGCGCTGGGGTCTGTTTTAGATAAGGGGTCTGATCTGGGGTCTGTATTAGATAAGGGGTCTGATCTGGGGTCTGTATTAGATAAAGGGTCTGATCTGGAGTCTGTATTAGATAAGGGGTCTGATCTGGGGTCTGTATTAGATAAGGGGTATGCGATGTGGTGTGTTTTTGATATGGGGTATGTGATGGGTTCTGTATTAGATAAGGGGTCTGATCTGGGGTCTGTATTAGATAAGGGGTCTGCGCTGGGGTCTGTATTAGATAAGGGGTCTGATCTGGGGTCTGTATTAGATAAGGGGTCTGCACTGGAGTCTGTATTAGATAAGGGGTCTGCGCTGGGGTCTGTATTAGATAAGGGGTCTGATCTGGAGTCTGTATTAGATAAGGGGTCTGATCTGGGGTCTGTATCAGATAAGGGATCTGAGCTGGGGTCTGTATTAGATAAGGGGTCTGATCTGGGGTCTGTATTAGATAAGGGGTCTGCGCTGGGGTCTGTATTAGATAAAGGGTCTGATCTGGAGTCTGTATTAGATAAGGGGTCTGATCTGGGGTCTGTATTAGATAAGGGGTCTGCGCTGGGGTCTGTATTAGATAAGGGGTCTGCGCTGTGGTCTGTATTAGATAAGGGGTCTGATCTGGGGTCTGTATTAGATAAGGGGTCTGCACTGGAGTCTGTATTAGATAAGGGGTCTGCGCTGGGGTCTGTATTAGATAAGGGGTCTGATCTGGAGTCTGTATTAGATAAGGGGTCTGATCTGGGGTCTGTATTAGATAAGGGGTCTGCGCTGGGGTCTGTATTAGATAAGGGGTCTGATCTGGGGTCTGTATTAGATAAGGGGTCTGCGCTGGGGTCTGTATTAGATAAAGGGTCTGATCTGGAGTCTGTATTAGATAAGGGGTCTGATCTGGGGTCTGTATTAGATAAGGGGTCTGCGCTGGGGTCTGTATTAGATAAGGGTCTGCGCTGTGGTCTGTATTAGATAAGGGGTCTGATCTGGGGTCTGTATTAGATAAGGGGTCTGATCTGGGGTCTGTATTAGATAAGGGGTCTGCGCTGGGGTCTGTATTAGATAAGGGGTCTGATCTGGGGTCTGTATTAGATAAGGGGTCTGATCTGGGGTCTGTATTAGATAAGGGGTCTGATCTGGGGTCTGTATTAGATAAGGGGTCTGCGCTGGGGTCTGTATTAGATAAGGGGTCTGCGCTGGGGTCTGTATTAGATAAGGGGTCTGATCTGGGGTCTGTATTAGATAAGGGTCTGATCTGGGGTCTGTATTAGATAAGGGTTTTGTCTGATCTGGGGTCTGTATTAGATAAGGGATCTGGCTGGGGTCTGTATTAGATAAGGGTCTGATCTGGGGTCTGTATTAGATAAGGGGTCTGCGCTGGGGTCTGTATTAGATAAGGGGTCTGCATTAGATAAGGGGTCTACGCTGGGGTCTGTATGTGTTTAGGGGTCATGTGCACAATTTGTGGTTCATCATTTGTGCAGCAAACAGTTAGAACGTTGCCCTGTGTGCTGGTCGCACTTCTTCCTGGGCCACTTTTGGATCTTCTGCATATCATACTTATCAAGCGTCCATGGACCCCATTAAGAACTATGGGCAAAATTGATATCGGGTTTTGCCCCTCCGGCCCGAATCCCCTGTCAGAGCAGGGATTCAGTTTTAGGCGCAGCGTTCGCCACTTTCAGCGCGCCCCGCATGAAGGGGGGGCAGTGGGGTGGGTGTGGGCGCGGGGTAGGCGTTTCCGGGGGGGGAGTGGCGCGCTCGAAAACTCCGAGGCGTCGATGGGAGTCGGAAATGTGAGGCGGTTGCAGCGCTCGGCAGCTCCGACAGGCAGAGTGGTTTATTTGGTCTAAATTCCGACAGAGGCAAAGTGAAGCAGGAGGAACATGCAAGGAAGCGATAGAAGATCGTGACAGAAATCTCGGCGCTCCGCTCCGTGCGCAGGGTATGTTTTCAAAAAATATCGCCTTTATAAAGGGGGAAAAAAACAGTGTCAGAAAAGAGCTGAAGAAAAAAAATAAAAAAAAAAAAAAAAAACACTTTCAAAAAATCTAAAAACGGCGATTTCAAGAATTATGATATTGAAATTCCCGGGGGGAAATCAGAAATTTAAAATTCTGAAACTATTCTTTTTGGTCGGTTTAAAACCACCCAAATCAGAATAGGAGGACAGTGAACCATTAAACCCTTTGGGGGAAGGTTTTGCCAATCAGAATCCACAGTGGGAAAATTAAAAAATACATTTTAAAAAGACAAAAAATAGCTTTTGGCTGAGATAGGGGGGGGCTTGGCTAGTCAGCCAATAGAATAGGAGCGAAAAGCCCCTTCGTCTAGGAGAAGTTTGCCCAATCAAAACCCCGGGGGGGGATAATTCAAAAATACAGAAAAAGACAGAAAAGAGCTGATTGGCTGAGCGCGGGGCTTGGCTCCCCCAAGCCAATCAGAGCCGAGCTATTCCCCCTTTTATCTATGGAGAATGGCGTCTGAAATCTCCGCCTCGCGCGTGCGGCATGAAGATTAATCAAAAATGTTTTTTTTTAAAGGTAAAAATTATAGATAAAGACCCGAACCCTTCTTTAAAAATATAGCATTTAAAAAAACCCAAACAACGATTGTCGCCGAGCCGGCGCTACATAGGGAATTTTCAATAGGAGAATCGCCGGGAAATACAGAATTCAAAATTTTTAAGCTATTTCATTGGTCGGCAGAAGCCCCGCCAATCAGAATAGGGCGACAATGTCCCATTTAAATTTAAATTTTTAAGGAGGAAAAAAAATTGGGGGACCAACATATTCATAGGGGGCAGTTCAAAACAGTAAAAATGCAGAAACGAGTGATTGGTTGAAAGGGGGGCGGGGGCTGTCAGCTTAGCCAATCAGAGCGCGAGCTACCTTTCATGGTTTTGGGTAAAAGAATTTGAGGGCTCTGTGTTGGCTAAGTTAAAAAAGGCGCCCTTAAATTTGGACCAATGGGAGAGGCGAGCGACGCTCCATGGGTTTTCTAATGCAATCTGAAAAAAATGTACATGGCCGAAATCAAAGATAAAACACAGAAGTTGTCCCCCATGTGTATATAAAAGAATGATAATATGGGGGGTAAGAAAAAAAAATATTACATCAAAAAAAATCCGTTTATTTCTTTATTTTTTGTTGACCCCCTATATTGATCCTTGGTAACGAAAATAAAGAAATGAACATGATTATTTGATGAATATTTTTTTTCGTTACCCCAATTTATCATTCGTTTTATTAAAAATCGGGACAAATTCTGTAGTGTTTTTATTTGGGTTTCGGCCTTTTACAGTTTTATTTAGATTGCTTAGAAAACCCAAGGAGGTCGTCCTCTCCCATTGGTTTCCCAAAAAAAAGGGGCCCCCTTTTAAAATTTTGCCAATACAGAGTGCGCTCAGAATTTCTTTTCCCCATAGAACTTATGAGAAAGTAGCTCGCGCTCTGATTGGCTAAACTGGACGGCCCCCCCGCTTCAACCCCTCGCTCGTTTTGATTTTTACTTTATTTTGAACTGTCCCCCCTTTGAATATGATTGGTTAATTTTTCTCCATAGGATATAATGGGACATTGTCGCTCCTATTCTGATTGTCAATTCTCCTCCATAGGTTATAATGGGACATTGTCGCTCCTATTCTGATTGGCTGGCTTCTGCCGACCAATGAGAATAGCTTAAACAATTTGAATAACTGTATTTCCCGGCAATTCTCTCTATTGCAATTCCCTATGTAGCGCCGGTCTCGGCGACAAACGCCTTGTTCGGGATTTTAACTGCTTTATTTGTAAAGAAGGGTTCTGCTCTTTATCTGATAATGTTTTACATTTAATAAAAATAATTTTTTGATTAATACTTCATGCTGCACGGCGCCGAGATTTCAGAGCGCCCATCTCTCCATAGACTATAATGGGAGAAGTAGCTCGCGCTCTGATTGGCTGGGATAGCCAAGCTCCCGCTAGCTCAGCCAATCAGCTCTTTTCTGTCTGTTTACTGTATTTTGTATTATCCCGCCGTGGATTCTGATTGGTCTAAACGTCTCCATAGACTAGAATGGCTGGTTGTCACTCCTATTCTGATTGGTCAATAATTCTCCATAGGCTAGAATGGGTCTCTGTCGCTCCTATTCTGATTGGTCAATAATTCTCCATAGGCTAGAATGGGTCTCTGTCGCTCCTATTCTGATTGGCTGAGCTAGCCAAGTCCCCGGTAGCTTAACCAATCAGCTCTTTTCAGCATTTTTACTGTATTTTGAACTGTCCCGCCATGGATTCTGATTGGTCTAAACTTCCCCATAGGTTTTAATGGTTCACTGTCGCTCCCATTCTGATTGGCAGGTTTATGCCGACCAATGAGAATAGCTTTCAGAATTTGAATTACTGTAGTTCCCGGCACTTTCCAAAATCCTAATTCAAGAATTAGGATATTGGAAAGTGATTTTGTTTTATGTATTTTTTTATTTTTTAGGTTTCAGCTCTTTTCCTGAGAATGTTGAACGCCTTTATAAAGGCGATTTTTGATTCACACTCCGCACCGACATGTGGAATGATTTCTCGCTGTTCCGCCTGTCTCGCCTTTGAACTGTTTTTCGGCGCAGCCCCGCACAGCGCCCATGTCCCCGCACAGCGCCCATGTCCCCGCACTGCGCCCCACACACACTGGCGAGGCGCGGCGGACTTTTCCCCGCATGTATGAGTGCGCTACCTCCAGCGCCGAATCCTAGGCGCAGCCCCGCACTGCGCCTCGGACCCGCACTGCGCCTAAAACACAGGCGAGGCGCGGCGGACTTTACATGCTATGTATGAGCGCGCCCCGGCCCCGACATAAATCAGGCGCAGATTCCGCCGGAAAACTGGCAGCGCTCTCCAACCTGTGTTCCTCCATTGGCTGGGAAGCCAGAATTCTCCCTAAGGATGCTAGGAGATGTAGTTTTCCAGCCACTGTAGACCACAGGACACATCACAATCAGCAGCTGTTATGAGACATTTTCTTCCGATCATTACATTTTGCAGGTTTTGGAGAACAGAGCTCGATGGAAAGGTTGGGAACAGATTGCAGCCCGGACGGTTGTGCAGCAATGAGGCCACAGAGAACGTCCCTCAGAGCTTTTCTCCAGAAGCAGAAACTTCCAAGTAATTTGATATCACAGCTCATTAGACCTTTGACAAAGGCAGAAACCACAAGAAGCGGCCATTTATATATCTATAATTATATAAAAAAAAAGAACAAAAAGGCGTACAATCAGAGGTACCCCTGAGGAAGCGTGGGTCTACCACGCGAAATGCGTCGGGTTTTTTACTCTAAAGTTGTTTTGTTTAATGTGAGATTATATATCTCTTTTAAATAAATGAGAGTTGTAGTAAATTTCACTCTCTGGCATTCCCTCTTTAACGTACGTGTGCCGTAATCTCCTTTTCCTTTTTGCAATTTGTTTCTAAATAGATGATAGATAGATAGATAGATAGATAGATAGATAGATAGATAGATAGATAGATAGGAGATAGATAGATAGATAGATAGATAGATAGATAGATAGATAGATTGGAGATAGATAGGAGATAGATAGGAGATATATAGGTAGGTAGATAGATAGATAGGAGATAGATAGATATGGGATAGATAGATAGATAGATAGATAGATAGATAGATAGATAGATAGATAGGAGATAGATAGATAGATAGATAGATAGATAGGAGATAGATAGATAGGAGATAGATAGGAGATAGATAGATAGGAGATAGATAGGAGATAGATAGATAGGAGATAGATAGATAGGAGATAGATAGGAGATAGATAGATAGGAGATAGATAGATAGGAGATAGATAGATAGGAGATAGATAGATAGATAGATAGATAGGAGATAGATAGGAGATAGATAGATAGATAGATAGATAGATAGATAGATAGATAGATAGATAGATAGATAGATAGGAGATAGATAGATAGATAGATAGATAGATAGGAGATAGATAGATAGGAGATAGATAGGAGATAGATAGATAGATAGATAGATAGATAGATAGATAGATAGATAGATAGATAGATAGATAGGAGATAGATAGATAGATAGGAGATAGATAGGAGATAGATAGATAGATAGATAGATAGATAGATAGATAGATAGGAGATAGATAGGGAAGAAAACGGAGAAAGCGCATAATCGTGAAGTATGTACACACTGTCGGTGTATTAGTATATATATTAGTTGTACTCACCTCTGAAAGTTGTGCAGATAAATGAGGCACAACTCTCAAACACGTATAATATCTCCTTAGTAACCTCCTCGTCTCAGGCAGCCAGGTATCCGTGTGCCCGTGTGCAGTATATGCTCACGGTAAAAATTAGAAATAAAAGCAAAAATACGGAATTTCAGCGCTCCTTGAGGAAAATGCAATAAAAAACACTGATCCTTTTCAGGGTGTTTATTTTTTTAAAAAAAAGAGAGATAACTCTCATAAAAACAATGTACAAAGGACTTGATGCGTTTCTCGTGGCATACCCAGGCTTCATCAGAAGTAACAGCCTGAGTCTCCATTCTGGCGGCTTTTATAATGATACCATTTACATAATTGATTGGTGTATTGTCCAGCCAATCACATGATGACTTTCACATTTAGAACGTGTCAGAAATAACAATGAACAACAAAGCAGTTGTATACAAAACAATTAAAAGGTATTTCAGTGATATCTGCACCGAACCCCCTCCTACTTTACATATGTGCCTAACACTAAGGGCCACATGTATGAATCCCGCCGGGTCGGGGCGCTCCTTTCCACCAGTTTTCCGGCGGAATCTGCGCCTGATTTATGTCGGCGCCGGGTCGTGCTCATACATAGCATGTAAAGTCCGCCGCGCCTCGCCAGTGTTTTAGGCACAGTGCGGGTCCGAGGCGTAGTGCGGCGCTGCGCCTAGGATTCGGCGCCGGAGGTAGTGTGGTCATACATGCGGGGAAAAGTCTGCCGCGCCTGGCCAGTGTGTTAGGCGCAGTGCGGGGACTGAGGCGCAGTGCGGGGACATGAGCGCTGCGCCTATGATTCGCCGCCGGAGGTAGTGCGGTCATACATGCGGGGAAAAGTCCGCCGCGCCTGGCCAGTGTGTTAGGCGCAGTGCGAGGACTGAGGCACAGAGCGGGGCTCCGCCTATGATTCACCGCCGGAGGTAGCGCACTCATACATGCGGGGAAAAGTTCCCTGCGCCTCGCCAGTGTGTGGGGCACAGTGCGGGGACATGGGCGCAGTGCGGGACTTAGGTGCCGTGCGGGGCTGCGCCGAAAAACAGTTCCAATGCGAGACAGGCTGGAACAGCGAGAAATCATTCCAGATGTCGGTGCGGAGTATGAATCAAAAATCACCTTTATAAAGGCGTTCAACATTCTCAGGAAAAGAGCTGAACCCTAAAAATACAAAATACATAAAACAAATTCACTGTCCAAATATCCTAATTCAAGAATTAGGATATTGGAAATCGCCGGGAAATACAGTAATTCAAAATCAGAAAGCTATTCTGATTGGTCGGCATAAACCGGCCAATCAGAATAGGAGCGACAGTGAACCATTAAAACCTATGGGGAAGGGGGGCGTGGTTAACTGTGAGAAGAAGGACGTGTGTGAGTGGAGCTCCGTCCAGGATCGCCGTTTTCCAGTGAATACAGCACGAAAAATGGGCAGCAGGAGAGCAAGAAGAGCTGCCAGGATGTCCAAAGCACCTGTGCCAGGTGGACCGGCCATCTCAAATTATTTTGCCCCTTTGGCAGATTTGCAGGACTCTCTGCCCTCTTCCCGCGCTTCCTCCCCAGAGGCGCCATCTTACCGGCCTGCTCCGGAGCGTAGCCGGAACCTCCCACACCGCGCAGAGCCCGGGCGACGAGTGGAGGACCCTGGCGCCGCGCCGGCGCAGCGACTCCGAAGCCCGCGACTTCTGCCGGCAACCCCGGTACCAGCGTCGGAGCCCTCAAAGCAGCGGGAGCTCCCGGACCCCGAACCCTCCCGGCGGGCGGGGACGGAGTGCGGGGGAGAGGCAGCGGGAAGCAACGCGACGGCAGGCGCAACCAGCACAGCAGCACCAGCAGATCGCGGCCAGATGCAGGGAGTGAGGGGTGCCGCACGGAGCTCTGTAAGGTACGTCCCCCCTCTCTGCCAGATGGAGGGACCGGGCCCCTTGCCACTTATCCAGCGCCAGGCTGTAGCAGCCGGGGAGGGGTTGCCGTCAAGCCTCAGTTCTAAGGGGGTCAAGGACTCTTCCCTGCTGCCTGCAATAAGTAACAGCCAGGCTGAGCACACGGCTTCACTTGGGGATACCGCTCCCACCGCTTCCCCTGGACAGTGGGCTGCAGAGCCCCCCAACTCCTTACATAAGAGGAGCCCCCTGGGGACTACGCCCTCCTCTACTGGCCCGGTGATGCAGCCCCAAGAGCAATAGCATGGGGCAGGGGACATTCCTCTCAGGCTCTCTCCTGCTATGCCCCACAACATGCATGTGGCCCTGCGACCCGCCCAGGGCACCTATGAGCCAGAATCCACACAGATGGCCTGCCACTCTGAAGAACAGAGGCCCCTAATTCCGGCTCCCAGATCAGAGCACACCCTTGAGGATGTGGCCCTAACCCACTCGCCACTCCATCAGGGTTCACCATGGCGCTCCGCTCTGAACTCTCCCACTTGGGATCCCACCTCTAATGTCCTGGAGCCCTACCCAAGATTCTCCACTGGAGAGCCCATGCCTGGGGGTCTCTACGCTGCAGCACAGGCCTCAGTACTACCTCCTCCTGTGGAAGCACTCCAGGCCTTGGAGGCCCACCCTGAGCTTAAAGCGCTCCTCTCCTTGATTCCAACTAAAATGGACATGCAGCAAATGGCTCAGGATTTACGTCACACATGGAGACAGGACCTGATTCCGGTTCAGGCTGAAATTACGACCCTAAATCAGCGGGTTTCACAGGCAGAGAATGACCGAACATCTACAGAATCTACAATTGCTGCTTTGCAAACGTCCATGTTGGAACAAAAGAACCGAGTTACACAGCTGGTAGCTCACATGGACGACTTAGAAAACCACAGCAGACGGAATAATCTTAGGATCAGCGGTCTATCAGAATCTATTAAAACCGGCGAACTTATTCCAACCTTAACAAAAGTCTTCAATTATATCCTGGGGAGGCCAGAGGAGACTGGAGTAGAATTTGACCGAGCCCATAGGGCCCTCCGCCCGCAGAGCCAAGACCCTGCTCGACCGAGGGACAAAATCTGCAGAATACACAGGTATACCCTGAAAGAGGAAATAATGCGCAAAGCCCGCCTTATGCAGAGAATCGTCTTTAATGATATGCGGCTCGATTTATTTCCGGACCTCTCTAGGAGAACCCTCCGCCTACGAGCCTCTGTCAAGCCGCTGTTGTCAATTTTGCAGGAGCGGGGTATCCCCTACCGCTGGGGCTTCCCGTTCTCAATTCAGGTCTAACATAGAGACAAACTTCTGGTACTCCGCGCACCTACAGACCTCCCGACCTTTCTTGCAGCCCTTGGCCTCCCTGAGATGACCCTGCCGGATTGGGAAGCCACAATGGAAGCGGACCTCTCTGTACCTTGGAATCCGCCTGGGACTCAGCAGATACGGTCTACCGCAACGGACCTGCCGAAACTCCAAAGACCCCGGCGCGGTTCGGGCAGCCCTGAGTCCTCTCCACCTAAAAGGCGTCCGCACCGCTGAGTTTATGGACTGGAAGCCCATCAGTCAGGTTTAAAGCTGCTTATTATGCCTGATTCTCTCTTTTCTCTCTCCGCTGATTTTGTCATATATAACTGTCAGGCCCTCATAACCCTGCCCTTTTTCCTTCACAGGTGATGTTATATCTCTATGTTATATTGCCTGATGTAACAACTCTGTTTGCTTCCAGATATCCTTAATGCTTGTTGGGTCAGAGCCATGGGGGAACGAGGTGGACAATGGAGGTCTGCTGAGATTTGTTGGGACCGCCTCCCCCCATCGCTCATCTCGCCTATGCACACCATAGCAAGCTGGATGACTGGATCAGACATTGTGTACAGCTGATGGATCACGTCGGGGTGGAGGGGGACTTGGTTCTATGCCGTGCAGTCCCTTAGAGATGGCACCCCTTAGAGATGGCACGGCCTGGCCCTGTCCCTTTTCAACCCGACATCGTATAATGTTATATGAGCAATGGAGCATCTCATGCAAGCTATCAGAGCGGATGACTCAATCCGAGGCATCCGCGTTGCCGACCGCCAAGTGAAGTGCTCGGCATTCGCGGATGACCTCCTGCTCTATCTTGCAGACCCCTTAGAGTCCTTGCCGGCAGCCCTCAAGACTCTTCAACGATATGGAGCATTCAGCCAGCATAAAATCAATATGTCAAAAAGTGTAGCCTTAAGCCTATATGTTGAGGACGGCCCTCTACGACAGTTGAGGTCCTCTTTCCCCTTCACGTGGTCCACCTCTTCTTTTAAGTACCTGGGGGTACACATACCTGCATGTTTGGGGAAGACATTTGAGCTTAATTTTACTCCGATGCTCCATATACTGAGTGGCGACCTCCTGAAGTGGGACAAGAAGGACTTTGGTTGGATAGGGCGTATCAACATTATAAAAATGAATGCCCTCCCTCGCCTTCTATATCTATTCCGGGCCCAATCCATTTTGTAATTTCCAAACCCTTCTTCATTGCCCTCGCAAACTGTTCTCAAATTTTGTGTGGGCCAGAAACGCCCCAGACTGGGCTTATGCGACCCTCATCAGGCCCAAAACGGAGGGGGGACTGGCCCTTCCAGACCTCAAACCCTACTATCTAGCAGAAACCCATGACCCGAGTGCTTGATGCCTTCCATAATGTATCTTCGAAAATTCTGGGTGAAAATTGAGTCGTTTATAACGGGGCCCCTGTTTTCAGCCTTACCCTGGATTGCCGGTCACAATACATGCCTAAAAGAATTATCGACCAGGTCCCATTAGTGATCGAATCTCAATCTTAGTATGCAGGAAATACCCTAAAAAATGGTTTTGTTCTGTCCGGAGGCCATGTATCACCAATAATGGGGAAAACCAGTTGTACCAAATCACTAGAAACGGCCTTGGTTGGTTATTGGGGCCCACTCAATCAAACCACAGTTTTCAAGACGGTGATAGCTGGAAACTCCCTGAAAAACTTATCAAGAGCTTGTGGGTGATCATGCGATAAATGCTTTTTTCCAGATTTAATTTTTTACCAGCTGAGTGTCTACTCACCAGGCTCAAATCCACACTAAACTTATATACCTTTTTGAGGAGGGGTGTTTGAGGATTCCCCAGGGCGAAGGGCCCTCTCTAGAATCTACGGCCCGCTACAACCCCTGGTTGAAACCGAATTCCCCTTCCAGGCGAGTTGGGAGAGGGAATTGGGGGAGAGCGGTTGGAGAGGAGGGCTGGAGGAAATGTTTTTCCCTTTCCCCTAGTCGTCTGTCTCAGTAAAGGCCAAGAACTTAATTATAAAATTTTTTACAACGCTGGTACAGAGTCCCAGACTCTTGCACTCTCTCTATCCTGGGTTACCAATATTTGCTGGCGCTGCAAACGGAAGTGGGCACAATGACCCATATCTGGTGGAGCTGCCTGAGATCCCGCCTTTGGACGCAAATTTTGGATCTCATACACTCAATTACAGGGTTGAGGGCTGCAGAAGATCCGGCCGCTCTGCTCCTTTCAGGTCCCTCTCCGGACCCCCACTCTCAGATCTCATCTCGTCCGATTCCTCCGTCTGGCAGCAGAGCTGGTTAGCCCGAGACTGGGGGAGTCTACAGTGAGGGGGTCTATCTCTTCTTTTGGGTGCGTTAGGTCCACGTATTCAACGTAGGGAGGAACTCAGAAATGACTCTCCTCCATTAGCTTTTCAACACCTTCGGATCTGGAAGACTGGTTGACTTTTTGCCAAACCGATCTCTACCGATCTTCCTGCTGAGGTATCCTTCTCATCTCCTTCTCCAATGTCTGCCTCTTGCTTGTTGGGGATGGTGACCGATTGCACCAATTTTATCATCCCCCACCCGTGAGCCGACCGACCCCGTTCTTTTTAGGTTATTTTTTAGTTTTTTTTTTTCTCCTTATTATATGCGGGGTCCTAACCTGTTCTTGACCTGGTAATTGGATGAGCTCAATTTCCAACACCCTTGTGAAGTGAAGCCGAGCTCGCATTTCAGAGATCAGGCGGGAGGGAACCTCTCCTGCTTGGAGACTCTCAATACCCTAACATATGTCAATTGTCTGTTTTTAAAAGGTGCTTCCTTGTTAAAAATGTGGATCCAAATGCCCCTTTTACGTTGGTGTCCCCCTATGCACTTCTATTGAAAAGCCTGGGAAAAATGTCATGTTCTTTACGGTAATTTTTTTGTATCCATTTACTTTAAAAAAGTTTTTTTTTAAATTAAAAAAAAAAAAACTGCTGAAAAGAGCTGATTGGTTTAAGTCCGGGGACTTGGGTAGCTAGCCAATCAGAATAGGGGCGACAGAGACCCATTCTAGCCATGGGAATTATTGACCAACAGAAAGGGGCGACAAAGACCCATTTAGTCTATGGGGGAAAAATTTAGACAATCAAAAACGGCGGGTAAAATTTAAAAACAGTAAAAGCAGAAAAAGCTGATTGGCTGGCAGGGGTACTTGGTTCCCAGCCAATCCGCGAGAATTTTCCCCCCTTTTAGTCATGGAGAATGGGGGGCACTGAAATCTCGGCATCAGCTGTGGGCATGAAGTATTAATAAAAAAAAATTTTTTTTTAAAAAGTAAAAATTTTCAGTAAAGAGCCGAACCCTCTTTACAAATAAAACAGTTAAAAACCCCCCCCCCCCTTTTTCCCCAGACCCCGGCGCTCTGGAAAATTAATAGAAGAATACCCGGGAAATACTAATTTAAATTGTTTAAACCTTTCATTTGGGCGGGAGAAGCCCCATCAAAAAAGGGCGGGCAAAGCCCATTATATCCTATGGAGATTTTTTGGACCAATCAGAAATTGGAGCGACAGTGGCCCCTTCTAACCTATGAAAGGGGATTAACCAAACAGAAAGGCGGACAAAGTCCCCCTTTTTCCTATGGAGGGGGAATTGACCAATCAGAATAGGAGGACAATGTTTTCCCTTATAACCCAGGGGAGGAAATTGACCCCTCAG
>JAODAL010057445.1:0-22677 GCA_025379985.1 Phyllomedusa bahiana
CCTGATCGCCCGCGGTAGCAATCCAGGAATTGGTCTGCATGTGAAATCTTGAGGCGGGCATGGGAGGTTGGGATGATTGAGGAATGTAGTCTGATATCATCAGCAGAGCGGAAGCACGGGTAGGGCGGTTGACAGAGACTAGGGAGGGAGATGTAGGGAGGAGCAGCGCTGTGGAGACTTTATGGGTGAGAGTGCGGAGTTTATACTATATCCTGTACTGGATGGGCAACCAGTGCAGTGACTGACACAGGGCAGAGGCATCAGTATAGCGGCTGGAGAGAAAGACAAGCATGGCTGCTGCATTCTGGACAGATTGGAGAGGGGAGAGTTCGCAGAGAGGGAGACCGACAAGCCAGGAGCTGCAGCATTTCAAGACAGAAAGAATAAGAGCAGTAATGAGAGTTTGAGTCGTTTCCACAGTGAGAAATGGACGGATTTTGGAGATATTCTTGAGGTGCAGGTGACAGGAGCGGGCAAGGGATTCACACAGTGTATAGCGGCGCTTACCTATGTGCACCACTATATGTCTGCTGTGGGAAGTACGCGCTGGGCAGCACAAACTTTCCACAGTGCTCTAGCACCTCCCCATTCAGTCTCATATTCCCCAGCGCTTTAGTGCCGTTAAGAAGCGACATATCTCTTTTTACTGGTGCACAATATGTGCCTGTTAATTTGCTGTGAAATCATAGCATTCATTGAGAGCTATGATTTACCATATTTGCAAGGCATACTTCGGGTGCATTGCAGCACAATTACAAAGTAGACCCTGCAAATACATCATGTGAACATACCATAAGGCTTTAAGGGTATGTTCACATGGCTTATTTTGGTGCGTACTTCATGCCGTATTGCGTGTTATACGCTGCGAAATGTGCGCCGCAATTACGGTAATTCATAGCTCTCATAGAGAACTATGGGTTACGTGTCGTCACCCCATGTGTTAAATACAATTGTACTGTATGCACGGGGAAAAAAAGGGACTTTGTCAATTGTCAAACGGCGAATACACGCTGTTTGACAATGAATGTATATGAGGCCATCACCCGGCCGCCCCCCCTTCCCCCGGCTTTGTAATTATGCGCTGATCAGCGCGTCGCTCCAAAACACCCAGCGTATTGCGGTGCGTACTATACGACCGCAATACACCATGAGCACATACCCTAAGGCGTTAAATAAAAAGGTTCTTTCATGAAGCAGTGGGCAGCCCATGTAAAGTGCTATAAAGTGTGTTAAGGATTTAAACAGGACTTCACAGGTAGCCTATTTTTGGGATCTGACAGGGTGGGGTGGGCCCTTTCCCTTTGAATAGAGCTCGACCTTGGGACAGACTGGTTTTACAGGAATAGCAGTCCTGCTGCTCAAAAAGAATTGGCTCTCATGTTGTCTTGTTCTGAGGAAATTGGGGGGGGGGGGCGGGGACTTTTATTATCTCCCTCTCTGTGTATCTGGTCTGCGATCAGTGCACAGCCCCTGAACCTCACCCCCTCCTCTCTGTCCCCTGAACCTGCAATGTGTGCAGAAATCGCATCTCACAAATAGTAAAAAGCGTAAAAAAACTCTTTCAACCAACCCTGACTACTATGGTAAAAAAACCATTTTAAACCCTTTACTGCCCCACCCCTTTAAAGAGTGTGTAAACTACTTACACCCCAGTAAAGAATGACGATTGTACAGGGAACGAAGACTCTTCTTCCTCTCTGCTGCAGGGGGTGAGAGGTGAGCGTGCAGGGGGCTCTGTCATGTAAGTGGAGCAGCAGAGCGCAGTCCTGCTGTTCCAGTGATCGCTCACCTCTCCCTGCAGATCTTTCCCTCTCTCTCCTTGCCTGTTGTGTCCCTCCCCTTGTTTATGCTCTCGCACAGTCTAATAAACAGACCGGATCCTGCATTCACTGGACAGGGTAGACGGCTGCCCGGGCGGGCCCCCTTTGCGGCTTGGAGCCGCAGACATTCGGGGCAAAAGGCAATTCATCGGGGCTTCGTGCCCCGAATGAATCTGCCTAGCGCGCCCCCCGGGTGCACACCGTTGTGGCAGCAAAAGCTATGCAAACACAATACAATATCAGTAGCACTCTAGAAACACTAAAAAACAGTCAAAGAGGACATAAGAATTTTTGGAACAGCATTTTTGCTAATAAGAAATACATGAAAAAATTTGAGGTTCCTAGTGTATATTTTTGATCAAAACTTTAAATGCCCATCTACCGCAGCAAAGTGACCCCCAACTCAGGTGGGAACTTACGCTACATGCTACCTCTCTAGGTGTCTGTTCAGACCTCCACACTTCAGGGTTAGAAGGTTCCTGCTATAAACCTGATCTGATTAAAAAACTTGTGCAGGTGGGCGGATTGCGTAATCCAAGCTGGGGACTACCACTTCCCCAAACAAACAGTCAAAATATAAAATCTGGTTTGCACACAACAGTGTGCACCTATACGTGTATTCTTCAAAACGGAGGTGCTAACCAGATTTTGTATTTTGACTGTTTATATGGGGCAGCAGGCATCTCTGGCCCATATGTTGCATGGGAAAGATATAGCAGGTGCCAGTTATTAATGAGCAAATGCTCTAGATGCAAGTTCTCACCAGCATGCAACAGCCACGGTATAACACATAGGGAGACTACACAAATGCAACAATACCAATGAAATTGCATATACATAAGGCGATACAAAGGGTAACGCCATTCATACAGGTACACCATGCTGGATTACAGCCAATAACACCGATAATATTCAAATTGGCAGGCTGCCCAGCACTTAAAGGGTTTCCTGCACAAAATACTTGTACCCTAAGCTCCCCAGTGTTTTAGGGCAAAAAAAAATTATAACATACTGGAAAAATATCAAATATGAGGCATTAGTTGATACGGTAGCTACAGTACGCAAGCCCCAGCAAGGCTCCTCATTTCTTACGAGTCCCTACACTATTAGAAATAAAACCACGGAAAAAAATGGGACATAAATTAACAATTATAAAATGTATTTAAGATTAGACTTTTACAGATGTGATCATAATATAAAATTTTTTAGGTAATTTATGTCCCATTTTTTCTGTGGTTTTATTGAGGAGCATTGCCGGGGCTTGCGGGCTTGCGTACTGTAGCTACCATATCAACTAATACCTCATATTTGATATTTTTCCAGTATGTTATCATTTTTTTTGTCCTAAAGCACTGGGGAGCTTAGGGTACAAGTATTTTGTGCAGGACACCCCTTAAGTGCTGGGCAGCCTGCCCATTTGAATATGATGGGCGTTATTGGCTGTAATCCAGCATGGCATAACTGTATGAATGCCGTTACCTTTTGTATCGCCTTATCTATATGCAATTTCATTGGTATTGTTGCATTTGTGTAGTCTCCCTATATGTTATACTGTGGCTTTTGCATGCAGGTGTGAACTTGCATCTAGAGTAGAGATGGGCGAATCGATTCTAATGAAGTAGAATTCGTTTAGAATTTCAGGAAAACTTCAATTCTGAACGAAGTCGAAGTTTGGTGTGATTCGCAGGAACGAAGTGTGTTTTTAATTGATAAAATGGCTGCAAGCACATGGCGTTACATGGGGCAAAGAAGTCTGGGAGGAAGAAAGGAGTAGCCTAAATGACATGTGCAGAGATGAAGCCAATCAGAGACCGGCGGGATTCTGTGACGTCACCGCACTATATAAGTCTGGATGTGACGCTGGCAGTTCACATTCCTCTCTATGTGCCGTGTTGTAGCTGCTGCAGCTCCAGTATTAGGCTATTACGCTGTGTGGCCGGGGGCGGGGCGGAAGCGGGGGAGCGAGCGGGGGGCCGGCACTTCGCCGGCCCATAGGCAGTCATTGCTAGCGGCGTGTATACGCCGCGAGAAAGTGACCAGTCAACTAATCTCCCCGCCCGGCGGATTCGCCGGGCAGGGAGAGTGAACGTAATGCATAGTTCTCTATGAGAACTGTGCATTACCGTAGTTACTGGGACGGATTCAGCCCGTAATTGGCGCACTTCGGCGCGTAATTACGGACTAAATTATGTCCCAGAATAAGCCGTGTGAACATGGCCTTAGAGATCTCACAAAAAAGAAAACTTTTATACAGCGATTCTTGGGGGGGGGGGGGGTGTCACAGCTTTCTCAGAGACTGCTTCTCTTACGTTCTAATTTTGATTTTGTGGGTTATTGGAATTGAAGTCCAGTGTGCGTCCAAGTCAGCTACATTTATATTTTAATGCTATCTGGTCAGTTCTGGAGCACATTGAATATCCAAGGGTTATCTAAGCCTGTTTTTGCTGTTGTATTCAGTTAAAGAAACAGCATTTTTTCAATCAAATACCACTTAATTTTGGCTGCTCATTTCTTTTGCGCAATTTATATCCAAGGGCTATTTAAAAGCGTGTTTGTGCTATTGTAGTCATTTAAAAAAAGGTTTTTTTAAAACGCCAAAGAAGAAATGTTGCCTGTAGCATAATTCATATCCAAAGGTTAATTAAGCGTTTTTCTACTGTTGTAGTCAGTAAAATACACTTCGTTTTAACACGCCACATAGCTATTAATTATTGGCAGCTCATTTCTTTTGCGTAATTTTAGATCCAAGGGATAATTAAGCGTTTTTCTGCTGTTGTAGTCAGTAAAATACACGTTGTTTTAACACGCCCAATGCTGTTAATTTTTTGGCATCTCATTTCTTTTGCGCAATTTAGATCCAAGGGTTAATTAAGCTTTTTTTCTGCTGTTGTAGTCAGTAAAATACACAGTTTTAACACCACATAGTTTTAATTTTGCAGCTATTTTTTGTCAATTTAGATCCATTTAAATTTAAGCATTTTCTGCTGTTGTAGCGAAAATCCTCGTTTAAACACGCCACAAGCTTTTAAATTTTTTCCCGCTCATTTCTTTTGCGCAGTTTATATCCAAGGGTTACCCAAGCCTGTTAGTGGGTTCATTTGGAGTCAAATACAGGGTGTGTATTTATCATATACAGATATCTTCATTAAACAGAGTCTGTACATTTTTGAACAAACAGTATGTCAGACAGAGAGGTGGCAGGCTCTTCACATGCGAGTGGCAGTGGCACAAACATTCCTGGAGCAGGCAAAGGTCGCTTTACTGTAAGGGGTCGTAGCAGCCAGGGTCACTCGGTGAGGCCAGAACTGCCGGTGTCATCTAGCGTCCGTGTGTTGACCAGCTACCCAAGGGTTCTTGATTGGTTGACTAGGTCATCCTCTTCCTCCCAGATGACATCTGACAACCCCAGCCAAGAGTCGGTGGAACGTCAGACAAACCCTTATTGGCATGGCCTGGGAGCGAGTCAGCGGCCCTCACCTGTCCTCAACCCACCTCTGTCCCGTCCGATTCCCTCAGCCACAGATCTACTATGTGGTCTGGGCTCAGCGCCACTATACAGCAAGGATGAACAATTTGAGGACAGTCAGCAGCTACTTGGCAGCTAAGAAATGGGGCCAATATCCCCTGTTTCTTTCATTAGGCGGCAAAGTATAGATGTGGAGAGTGACTTGGGAGGTCATGTTGTGAGGGGTCAGCCTCTGGATGCCAAGACCATTGAGGAGGACAGCAGTGAAGATCAAACAATAATCGATGATGATGTAGCCGACCACATTTGGGAGCCGGGTGAAGCAAGGACTTCATCATTGTCAAGAGAAGAGAGCGTCAGCTTGCGCGTGAGGCAGCGGCACAGTCAGCAAGTTGGTAGTGTGGCCGTGAGTCAGCAGGGTAGCAGCAGTGCAAGGTCAGGAGCCAAGCGGCCACGGGGTAGAAAACCCGCTTCGCAGGTCCAAGAAAGTTGCGGCACAGGGGCTCAGCGAGGCAGCGGTGGCAGTAGTCACTCAGTGCGGAGTGTTGGCGGTAAAATCAGCTACTCGGCGGTGTGGCAGTTCTTTGCTAAGACACCGGAGGAGCCGAATATGGTTATATGTAGAATCTGTGGGCAGAAAGTGAAGCGTGGCCAGGGAGCTAACGTTGGCACCACGGCCCTGTGTGAACACATGCAGTGTCACCATCCGGTGGCCTGGGAGAAATGTGGCTCAGATGTGGTGGTCCATCCTGCCGCTGCAGCAACAGCAGCGGCCAGTGGCACTCATGCCATTGCAGCCAGTCAAGGCTCCCCCACCTTTGCAGAAGGGAGCTGATTCTCTTTGCCATTATCTCCCGGTCCAGATGCACTCTGCCACCCCAGTTAGAAGATCTGCTGGACTACTGAGAAAGCCAAACTGGATATGTGGCTGCAACTTGCTGAGTTTGCAGTGGAGAAGCTGTCCTGCCCATCCGTAGTGTGGCTTTCAAAAGCGGGTGTTCAGTGCGGCAGGGGCCATCGTTACCCCAAAGAGAACCCGCTTGTCCACAGGAAATGAGGAACGACTGACCTTTGTCAAGATAAATCAGGCGTGGAGCGGCCAGGATTTCCACACACTAATGCCTTAGGCGTCAGATTACATCAGCCGTGACGCCTCACCCAAACTTTGAGAAATGAGTCTGGGTTCAAACTACCTGCCTCAGCCACTACTCTGATGCCGCCACCCGCCTGATGCCACACATCTGCTGCCAGTTTCTCCATCTGCCTACCACCATCTTTACCAGGGACTGGTACTGCCACCCACCTCCACACTCATTGTGCCAATCTATGACCTCATGCTGCTGCTGCTGTTGCTGGTGCCGTGGCCTCCACACTGTGTCATTGTGCCACTCTCTGACCTCATGCTGCTGCTGTTGCTCCTGCCATGACCTTCAAACTCTGTCATTGTGCCACTCTGTGGCCTACTCCTGTTTTTGCCACCTCCAGAATATCATTGTGCCACTCTCTGACCTCATGCTGCTGCTGTGGCTCCTGCAGTGAACTCAAGACTCTGTCATTGTGCCCCTGTCTGTCCTCATGCTGCTGCTGTTGCTCTTGCCATTACCTCCACACTCTGTCAGTGTGCCACTCTGTGGCCTACTCCGGTTTTTGCCACCTCCAGAATGTCATTGTGCCACTCTCTGACCCCATGCTGCTGCTGTTGATGACGTCATCTCCACACTGTGTCATTGTGCCACTTTGTGGGGCTCCCTGATGTTGCTGCCCCACTCCAGACTTTGTCATTTGGTGCCACTCTTTTGGCCTACTTCATGCTTCTGCCCAAGTGACCGCTGTCTCACTGGAACACCCAGTGGTTTCCCTAATGCTGTTTCCACCCTCACCACTCTATGACGTTGCCACTATGTTTAGTTTTTCACCTTTTTTTTCACCTGTCAGAAGGAATGGGAAGGTTTCAGGTTGTCTAGCCAAAAGCAGGAGTGGATACAGAACACAGAAGACATGCAAGTATCCCATTTATCTCTGTTTTGGATCAACTCCTTTTTGTTCTTTGCCTTAGCAATACTGATGGATTATTGACAGATTGAAAGCAGACACTGACGGATGAAAGGAAGGGCAAAATAGGTAGAGACTTCAACGCAAAATTGCTGCCGCCACCCTCTCCACTCATTCGGGTAAGCCTCAACATGTATCAGCGTTTAACAGAACAGGTTCTGTCATATTTTGTGACAGTTTAAAGCTCTGGCCTCATGGAGTGACCCCTGCTGTGATGTCTCCTTATTGTGCTGCGATCTGTGGCGGCTCCAGTAACCTACTACTGTGTTCTTTGACACTATGGTAGGATCTTAACCCTCAGTTTGTTTTTTTTTCCAGCTGGCGCTGCCATGACTTTATCAGGCTGCATTCCCGCTTCAGTTTTTCGGTCAGTTTTGCCCCCTGGTTTTGCCCAGGGAATTTAGAGTTTAAGCGATTCTACACTGTTCCCAAAATTTTATGCAAAAAATGTTTAAGAGTGGGTAAGGTAAGGATTTTTTGTTTGTCAGTTAAACTCATTGTGGTGATGTGTGTCAGGGTTCTTTATATCACTAAAAACATTTGCAGACACCTATGCTAATTAATTTGGCAGGTGTGTCCAATTAAAGGCAAGACTATTAAGAAGGCTGTCCCCCCATTATTAAGCAGCCTACATTTTCAGCCAAAATGGGAAAGAAAAAGGATCTGTCGGCTGCTGAGAAGCAACAAATTGTGGAGTGATTAGGTCAAGGCATGACTACAATCAACATAGCCAAGACACTTCATCGTGATCATCGCACAATCAAGAAGTATGTAGCTGATTCACAGCACACACGTGTGCGTGCTGATAGGGGAAAATTGAGAACTCTTTCCAACAGGCGATTACATCATGTTAAAAGAGGAGCTGCAAAAATGCCTGGTCATAGCAGCAGACAAATTTTTGAAGCTGCTGGTGCCTCCAACGTCCCCCGAACAACAAGATACAGGGTCCTTCAGAGGTTTGCAGCTGTGCGCAAGCCATCCTGTCGACCTCCTCTATCCATTGCACACAAGCAGAAACGGCTCCAGTGGGCCAAACAATACATGAAGACTGACTTCAAAACTGTTTTGTTCACCGATGATTGCCGTGAAAACGCTCGATGGTCCAGATGGATGGAGTGGAGGATGGCTGGTTGATGGACACCCCATGCAAACCTCGGCTATGGTGCCAACAAGGAGGAGGTGGAGTAATGTTTTGGGCTGGAATCATTGGGGGAAAGATTGTCGGCCCCTTTAGGATCCCTGAAGGTGTAAAGATGAACTCCATAATGTATGTGGAGTTTCTCAAACAGCAGTTCCTGCCATGGTTCAAGAAGAAGAACCGTGCATTCCGCAGCAGATTTATTTTCATGCATGATAATGCACCGTCTCATGGGTGCAAATTAACACATCTTCATCTCTGGGTGCAATGGGCAAAAAGGGGTCAAACTTATTGGTGTGGCCCATGCTCCCCTGAAACCCCAAACCCCATTGAGAACCTCTGGAGCATCATCAAAAGGAGTGTCCTATTATGGTGGGAGGCAGTTCACATCTAATCAACAGCTCTGGGAGGGTATTCTGTCCTCATGCAAAACAATTAAAGCAGAAACCATCCAAAACATGACAATTTCAATTGATGAGAGAGTTCAGAAGGTCATTTCGAACAAAGGATCCTATGTGCCATGTAAATCACCTGAATAAAATTTTGACTTGAAAAATGTTTGATTTCAGTTTGTAATAACCTTGCTAATGCTTAAAAATTTCAAAAATGACCATTTTTTTGTTCGTTATAAAAAAGGAAAAGGTTGAAAACTCTGCTGTGCATAATAATTTAGAACATGTATTTTGAGTGCATTTTGAGTTTTTTTTTATATAAAATATACTTTTATCATAGGCAGTTTGTTCAAAATCCTTTCAATTATACTCTAATAGTTGATGACTGGAAAATTACAATGACTGCAATTCATATAGGTAATTTTGGAAAATAAGAGAAAATATTATTTGCATAATAATTTGGAACACAGTGTAATAGCGGCGGCAGTCATGCGCGTGTCATACTAAAACACAGCATTGTATGAAGACCAAACCAAGCTCCCTCTGCATATTTAAGCATGGCACAATGTTCTACAGCACCCTACAGGCTCTGTGCAGCCAGGAAATAGCTGTTTTTTAACGCGATTCGTCCCGAAGTAATTCGGACCGAAACAAATTTTGTCGGAAAATCCGGCGAGGGCGGCGAACCAAATTTTTGAGAAATTCGCCCATCTCTAATCTACAGCATTTGCTCATTAATAACCGGGACCTGCTATATCTTTCCCATGCAGCATATGGGCCAGAGACGCCTGCTGCTGGGATTCGATGTATCTTCCAGCCATTGAGCAGTAATTGTAGCTTTGTGTTTATTTCGGTAATTTATGTCCCATTTTTTCTGTGGTTTTATTTCAAATGTAATACTTGCAACATTATTGAGCAGTGCTATCTTTGCTGTCCACTATAATATTCGGTCATTAAACCAATATATCATGATACTCCACTTCTATATTTTGAATAGAGGATTTGAGGACCTCTAGTTGTAGTTCTCAGACTCTGCATGCAAGTCACCCAACCACTCAGTGTTGACAAATTTGAAACATTAAGATTAGAGATGGGCGAATTGATTTTAACGAAGTGGAATTCTTTTAGAATTTCAGGAAAACTTCGGTTCTGAACGAAGTTGAAGTTTGGGGGACTTCGGGTGAACGAAGTGTGCTTTTGATTGATAAAATGGCTGCGAGCACATGGCGTTACATGGGGCAAAGCACTCTGGGAGGAAGAAGGGCATAGCCTGCAGAGATGAAGCCAATCAGAGACCGGCGGGATTCTGTGACGTCACCGCACTATATAAGTCCGGGCCCCCACGCTGGGAGCTCATACCGCTCTCACTGTACTGATCAGGGAAGGTGCTGCCGCGGCTGATTGTTACTGAAGAACTGAGTTTTATACAGCGATTTTTGTGGGGTGTCTCAGCTTGTCTCAGAGACTGCTTCTCTTAACGTTCTATTTCAGATTTTTTTGGGTATTGGATCTGAAATCCAGTGGTGCGTCCACTGCTGCTGCATATACATTTTAATCCTATCTGCTCACAGCACATTGAATATCCAAGGGGGATCTACGCCAGTTCCTGTTGTATTCATTTAAGAAACAGCGTTTTTTACAATACAAATACTACTATCATTTTTGGCTGCTCAATTCTTTGGCGCAATTTACATCCAGGGGTTAATTAAGCATTGTTATTCAGCTGTAGTGACTCCAAGAAACCGTCATTTTCAACGGCAAAATATATACATTTTTTCTGTAGCATAATTCACAAGCGAAGGTTAATTACATTTTATCTCTTGTTGTGTGGCGTAAAAAATATGCCATTGTAACACGCTACAAAGCTACTAGTTTGTGGTGGCTCAATTGTTTGGCGCAATTTACATCCAGGGGTTAATTAAGCATTGTTTTTCAGCTGTGGTGATCCCAAGAAACCGTCATTTTCAACGCCAAAATATATACATTTTTCCTGTAGCATAATTCACAAGCAAAGGTTAATTACAATTTTATGTTTTGTTGTGTGACTTAAAAAACACCGCATTGTAACACGCTACAAAGCTACTAGTTTGTGGTGTCTCAATTGTTTGGCGCAATTTACATCCAGGGGTTAATTAAGCGTTGTTTTTCAGCTGTGGTGATCCCAAGAAACCGTCATTTTCAACGCAAAAATATATACATTTTTCCTGTAGCATAATTCACAAGCAAAGGTTAATTACAATTTTATCTCTTGTTGTGTGGCGTACAAAACACCACATTGTAACACGCTACAAAGCTAGTAGTTTGTGGCTGCTCAATTCTTTGGCGCAATTTACATCCAGGGGTTAATTAAGCGTTGTTTTTCAGCTGTGGTGATCCCAAGAAACCGTCATTTTCAACGCCAAAATATATACATTTTTCCTGTAGCATAATTAACAAGCAAAGGTTAATTAAAAATTTATATCTTGTTTGTTGGCGTAAAAAACACCGCATTGTAACACGCTACAAAGCTACTAGTTTATGGTCGCTCAATTCTTTGGCACAATTTACATCCAGGGGTTAATTAAGCATTGTTTTTCAGCTGTGGTGATCCCAAGAAACCGTCATTTTCAACGCCAAAATATATACATATTTCCGGAAGCATAAATCACAAGCAAAGGTTACAATTTTATCTCTTATTGTGTGGCGTAAAAAACACCGCATTGTAACACGCTACAAAGCTACTAGTTGTGCTGGCTCAATTCTTTGGCGCAATTTACATCCAGGGGTTAATTAAGCGTTGTTTTTCAGCTGTGGTGATCCCAAGAAACCGTCATTTTCAACGCCAAAATATATACATTTTTCCTGTAGCATAATTCACAAACGAAGGTTAATTACAATTTTATCTCTTGTTGTGTGGCGTAGAAAACACCGCATTATAACATGCTACAAAGCTACTAATTTGTGGTGGCTCAATTCTTTGGCTCAATTTACATCCAGGGGTTAATTCAGCGTTGTTTTTCAGTTGTACTCAGTAAAAGAAACTTTGTTTTTCACAGCCACAGAAGAAATTCTGTAGCATAATTCATATCCGAAGGTTAATTAAGCCTGTTTGTGCTTTTATATTCAGTAAAATGCACAGAGTTTTTAAATGGCACATACAAGTCAATTTTTCTTGCCCATTTGTGGAGCGAAATTTATATCCAAGAGTTACCAAGCTTGTTACTGGGTTCATTTGGTGTCAAATACAGGGTGTGTATTTATCATATACAGATATCTTCATCAAATAGTGTCTGTACATTTTAGAACAAACAGTATGTCAGACAGAGAGGTGTCAGGCTCTTCACCTGCAAGTGGCAGAGGCACAAACATTCCAGGCCCAGGTCGCAGCACAGCAAGGGGGACGACGAAAGCAGGGGTAAATCGGTGAGGCCACAACTGCCCTGTCATCTACCCCCCCGTTGTTGTTCAGAAAACCCAAGGGTTCGTGATTGGGAGGACTGGGTCATCCCACTTCCTCCCAGTGACATTTTTACCCCCCCCAGCAAGAGCGGTGAAAACGTCAGAACAACCCTTTTTGGGCGGGCCCCGGACGGGTCAGGGGCCCCACCTGTCCAACCCGCCTCTGTCCCATCCGGTTCCTCACCCAAATCTATTGGGTCGGGTCAGGCCACTAATACCAATGAACAATTTTTGTGGAGGGGCGGGGTCACAGTACTTGTCAGCGAAGAAAGGGGGGCCAATATCCCCTGTTTTGCAGTAACGGAAAAGTATAGATGTTGAGAGTGGCATGGGGGTATGTTTTTTGGGAGGTCAGCCTTGCAGCCAAAAAACGGTGATGAGGACAGCGTGTTTATGAAACACAAATAGTGATGTGTAGCCGACCGCACTTGGGGGGGGTGGGGAAGGGGCTTCATATCGTCTGGAGAAGAGGGGTCAGGTTGGCGTAGGCGCGGCGCAGCCAACAAGTGGGTTGTTGGCCGTAGTAACGGGTAGCAGCAGTGTGAGGTCAGGAGCAAGCGGCCACGGGGGAAAAAAAACCCGTTCAAAGGGTTTTCCAAAAAAGTAGCGGCCAGGGGCCCCAGCGGGCAGCGGGCAAGTAGTCATCAGTGCGGACTGTTGGCGGTAAAATCCGATACCTGCGGTGGGCATTTCTTTTTGCTAAGAACGGAGGAGCCGAATATGGGTATTTGTAAAATTCTGTAAGCAGAAAGTAAAGCGTGGAAAGGGGGGAGCAAAACGTTGGGCCCACGGCCCCTCGTCAACACATGCAGCGTACCATCCTGGCCTGGGAGAAACTTGGAGATGTGTGGCCTTTCCTGCCGCCCAAAAGCAACAGCACGCCCAGTGGCAGCATGCCTTTTGCAGCCAATCAAGGCCCACCCCCTCTGCAGAAGGGAGCTGTTTCTCTTTGACATCATCTCCCCCCTCCAGATTCCTGCCCCCTCCACTCATGGCGCAGCAGTCGTTCAGTGGGGTTTGCAAAGAGAAAAACAGTATGCGTCAATATCTAAAGGTCCCGCAGCTGACCTGTCCTGCCCAATTTGTTGGTACTGAAACCCCTTCCTTTCCAAAAGGTGGACTCTGCCCCGTTCAGAGAAATAAATGGCTTGTGCCGAGCCGGATGGAGAGTTCCAAGCCGGGAAATTTCTTTTCCAAAAAAGGCAGTACCAGACTTCAAAAAAAAATTGGAACAGAAGCTTTGGGTTTTTTCCCCAAAAGGTGCCGGCAGCCGGCTCGGGGAGCTGTAATTTACGGTCAGGGCCAGTACATGTCCTTTACGGTCACTGGTGAATTGTTCGGGCCAGGCACACCAAAACCTTGGACAGGAGGACGCCCCGTTTTTTTCTTCCTCCAACTTTGGGGTCAAACTGGGGGGCCTTTTTGGCGCCAAATGTGCCCCCCCCCTACCATTCCCTCCACAAGTATGCTCCATCATACCACATGTGTTAGGGCAAGCGGTGTCACGCGTTCTACACCGGGCTTGCCCCGGCGAACGAAGTCACACAGGGGAGGGAAGCTCCGCGTCATGCAGCAAAAATCGATGTGTGGGGCTTTTCCGCCCAACGGAAATCTGGAACCAATGGGAGGACATTGGGAACATTTTGTCCCGGGGCTGCACCGAGGAGGGATGGCCCCATGCGCCCCCTGCATGGGCACGTTTTTTAATTGGTTGTGAAAAAGGTTTCCCCTGAAATTTCTTCCCACCGTTTTTCAAAAATTCTGAAAATGGCCAGGAAACTGTGCATACACTTTATCCCATTGTACAAAGCCAGGAAACACCCCTCCTTGAGTTGCAGCGGCAAAACGGCCTCCCCAACACACTCTGAATGCGGATTTTTTTCCCCCCCTTTGGAACTCCAACCTGCCCATATTGGACCGACTGTTGAACAGAGAAAGGAAAAACGTTTTTTTGATGATCCGGGCAGAAGAAGTCCCCCCCTTTGGGGTAATTTTTGAGGCCATTCGAGGAGGCGACGTTATTTTGTAGTCGCCGGGACTACGGGATGAAATAACGTCATTAAAACTGTTCTTGTCCTGGAAAACAGTGCTGAAAAATCTGTCTGGGAAAGGGGATGGAGCGGGCACTTAATCTTGGGGCCACATGAGTCCGGTGGGGACAAAAAGGAGGAGGAGGGGACATTTAAAAAGCAAAAGCTTGTTGCTGAAATAAGTGGATTTTTACCCAGGGACAAGAGAGGGGAGCAGGGGGGCAGCGGGGGGGAGCTGATGGAGGAGGGAAGACGAGGCAGATGCCCCGCACGCACCGTGGCATTTTACAGGGAGAGGAGGCAAGGAGCCCCTCGGAGCACTTGTCAGAGGGCCCCGCAGATGCTGATTTCCCTGGGCTAGTGACAGCCCAAATAGTCGCATCCGGCAGAGGGGATTCTGGCTCTCCACCCTTTTTGGCCCCTTCTCCCGGTCCAAAATGGGAGCCTTTCCCCCCGATGGAGAGGGAGGAAAAAAACTCAAAAAATATGGGGAAAATTTCCCTCCGTAATCTTGGCCGCTACCATGTGCGGCATCGTCCCCCCCTCTGACAGGTCTGCCGGGGGGTTCCTCAGCGCTCACTACTACTGGTGGCTCCCGGGGGGGAAGGGTGGGGGTGGTCGGAGCTACCAGCTCCATCAGCAGCAACCTAATTGGAGCACTGATGAGAGCTTCCTTCACCCCCCTGTGAGGAGGGCAGTGCCAGCGCAGCAGCAGGACCGGAGCAGACCCTGAACCAACAGGTGGTGGCCTATTGGAAAGCACTCTCCACCCCAGTTAGAAGACCGCTGGGACTAGGGGCAGCCAAACTGGATGTTGCCAAAAAACTTGCCGAGTTTGCAGTGGAGAAGCTGTCCTCCCCGGGGCCCATAGTGTGGCATAGAGTGGGTTTAGTGCGGCGGGGGGCCACGTTACCCCAAGGGAACCCGCTTGTCCACGGGAAATGTGGAAGACGACCTTTTTCAAGAAAGAATAGGCGTGGAGCGGGAGGTTTCCACACACCAATGCCTTAGGGGGCAGATACACCCGGGCCTGACGCCTCACCCAAACTTGTGAAATGGTCTCGGTTCAAACTAGTGCCTCAGCCCCAAAACTGATGCCGTCACCCACGGATGGGCCCCACTCTGGTGACAGTTTTTTCCATTGCCCCCAAACCATCTTTACCAGGGGCTGGTATTGCCACCCACCTCCACACTTTGCATTGTGCCATGTCTGACATCATCTGCTGCTGTGGTGCTGCCGTGACCTCCCCATGTGTCATTGTGCCCCTCGCCCCCATGCGTTGCCCTGCCGCCGTCACCCCCCACTCTTGTCATTGTGCACCTGTTGGGCCCATTCCCGTTTTTGCCACCTCCAGAATGTCATTGTGCCACTGTCTGACCTCTGCTGCTGCTGTGGTGCTGCCGTGACCTCACACTGTCATTGTGCCCCTGTCTGGCCTTGCGCTGCTCTGGCTGCTGCCGTGACCTACACACTGTGTCATTTTCCCACTCTGTGGCCTCTCCCGTTTTTGCCCCCTCCAGAATGTCATTGTGCCCCTGTCTGACCTCATGCTGCTGCTGTGGCTGCTGCCGGGGCCAACACACTTGACTTTTTCCCCGTCTGACCTCATGCTGCTGCTGTGGCTGCTGCCGTGACCTACACACGTGTCATTGTCCCATAATTTACCTCATGCTGCTGCTGTGGCTGTGCCGTGACCACACATGTCATTTTGGCCACGTCTGACCCCAGTGCTGTTGTGGCTGGGTGCCGTGACCTACACACGTGTCACTGTGCCACTGCTGACCCCATGCGCTGTGTGGTGTTGCCGTACCTCCACACGTGTCATTGTCCCACTGTTGACCCCATGCGCTGCTGTGACTGGTTGTGACCTACCACTTGTATTGTGCCCCTGTTTACCTCATGCTGCGGGCCCGGTGTGCCGTGACCTACACACTGTGGGCATTGTCCCCTTGTGGCCACTCCTGTTTTTTTCCACCTCCAAATGTCTTGTTCCCTGTCTGATCTGCTTGGGGTGTGGCTGCTGCCGGACCTACACTGTGTCATTGTGCCACTGTCTGACCTCTGCGTGCTGTGGCAGCTCCGTGACCTCACAATTTTGGGATTGTTTCCACTGTCTGACCTCATGCTCTGCTTGGCTCTGCCCCTGACCCACACCTGTGTCATTTTGCCACTGTCTGACTCAGCTCTGCTGTGGCTGCTGCCCTTACCTCCACACTGTGTCATTGTCCCCCTCTGTGGCCTTTCTTTTTTTGCCACCTCCAGAATATCATTTTTGCCCCCTGTCTGACCTCTGCTGCTGTTGGCTGCTGCCGTGACCCACACACTCTGTCATTTTCCACTGTCTGACCTTTATCTGCTTTTGGGCTGCTGCCCGGGGTAACACTTTTTCATTGTGCCCTGTCGACCTCATGTGCTGCTGTGGGGGCTGCCGTGACCAAACCCTCTGTCATTGTGCCACTGTCTGACCTCATGCGCGCTCTGGGGTGCTGCCCCGGGCCCCAACACTGTGCATTTTCCCACTCTGTGGCCTACCCTTTTTTTTTGCCACCTCCAAATGTCATTGTGCCACTGTGACCTCATGCTCTGTGTGGCTGCTGCCGTGACCTACACCTTCATTGTGCCACTGTTGACCTCATGCTGCTGTTGGGCTGCTGCCGTGCCCACACACTGTGTCATTTTGCACTGTCTGACCTCATGCTGCTGCTGTGGCTGCTGCCGTGATCTACACACTGTGTCATTGGCCAGTCTGACCCCAAAAGCTGCGCTTGGCTGCTGCCGTGACCTCCACATTGTATTGTCCCACTCTGGGCCCACCTGTGGCCCATCCTTTTTTTGCACCCCCAAATGTCATTTTGCCCCCTCTCTGACCTAATGCTGCTGTGGGGCCCGCCGTAACCTCCACAACTCTGTCACTGATGTGCCCTCTGGCCCCCGCTTGTTTTTTTCCCCGCTGTCGCTCGCTGACTTTATCGGCTTTTTATTTTCCCCCCTTCCGTTTTTTTTTGGGCAGATTTGCCCCTTAAGTGCCCCGGGAATTTTATAGGAAGCGTTCTAAGAGCGGCGGCGTCATGTGCGTGTATACTAAAACAACATTGTATGAAGACCAAACCCAAATCCCTTGATATTTTAAACATGGGCCAAGCAACACCCCCAAAGGCCTTTTTAAAAGCCGGAAATACTGTTTTTTAACGTGATTCGGCCGAAGATTCGGAAAAAAGTTATTTTTTGACGAAAATTCGGAAAAGTGAACGAAACGAATTTTTGGGGGAAAATTCCGCCATTCAAATTTAAGATACATTTTCTATATTTAGTTTACATTTACTATTTAAATCAGAAACGTATCAGACCATTTTTTTTTAAAACTAACCCATTGTTCAAATTTAGGGTCCGTCTACACTTTTTGCTTTTACAGCGTATTTTTACCAGACCGGGTTTAAAAAACAAAAAAATTCCACTGAAAAGGGCACCACAACCCTAAAAAAAATCTGATTTTGTATTTCATAAAACTAAATTTTTTCAATGGTACTGCCTTAAACTAGTCGAACCAAACTTCCATTTCCCCAGGGCATGTTCTCGCCCATTAATGTACTACACTAACAGTATAACCGAACCTCCATGTTCCTTTTATTTGAAATTTTCAAGAAGAGTCATTTCACCTGATTGCAAAAGTGCACCGGTCATTTCCCTGATCTTTCATTTGAGTTTACCGCAGCCGTGAAAAGGAGGGGAAATTTGTTTCCTAAACCCTTTGGGCTTGCACGCCGGGGGGGGGGGGGGGGGGGGGGGGGGGTTTTTTATAACCCCTGCCCAACAATTTTGAAAAAAAAAATTCCCCCATTGTTTACCTCAGACTGGACTCGCTTTTGTTTCTCTTCGTATATTTTTGTCCTGCAACTGGGGACGAATTATCCAGCCGAAGTTAGGAGAAGGAAATCAGGGGACTGACCGGTGCATTTTTCTGCAATCAAGGTGAGCTGACATCCTTACTAGTTTGCACTTTGAATCAGTTGAAATACGTCTTTCAAGCTACACCACATTTTAAAATGGCACATGAAAATAGGCTCCCGTATCAGGTCATGATTAGTGCAGAGGGTTTTCAAAGTTACTTACAATTTTATGTGTAAGGAAAATACATCTTTTTAATAACTTGTAGTCACTACATCAAAGTAAAATATGGATCGGAAACAAAGCTAGCTAAATTTTTGATCCAAAAATCGATAGATAAAAAAGTATAAACAAGAACTTAATTAAGGATTTGAAAAAAACAAATCCAAGAACTCAAAATATGGTGGGACCGAAAAACGCTTAACACATTTGGAAAAAAATATAATCCCAAGGGGACTGCGAAACAAAAAAATAAAACTTGTTTAACCCAGGGAAAAAAAGGAATCAGATCCTAACGTTGCTCTATTAATCTCATAAAATTAATTATTGAAATGAAAAAAAAAACTAACGGAAAAAACAAGAGCAAATCAAAATAAGGAGCCCCACAAATAACTATCTACAAGAGGATCCTGATTTAGAAACACTTCAAAATAAAAAAAAAAGTAACATCAATAAAATTAAACCTCATCAGGAAACAAAAAAACACAAATATAAAAGAGATAAAAACACCAAACAATAAAGTTATAAGGGAGAAAGACCCAAATCCCAAACAATCGGGTCATATTACGATCCTAAAGGAGATATTCAAAAAACAAAAGAAGTAAGTTTTTTCCGATATGGAACATACAGAACCGCACATCTGAATCAACCACACTCAATAAAAAGACTCTTCCCAGGAAGAAAACAAAGGGAAAGGGGGAGGGGAATGAACAACAAACATCTCAGAAAAAAACGGGGGGGCCCCAAACCCCAAAAACAAAAACAAAAAGGTCGGGGAAGAAAAAATAGGAAATGAAATTTAACGATTTGACAAAAATGAAAATAATGAGTATGCTTAACACCAGCAATTCTAACAGAAGCAAAAATTTTCAGTTTTAAAAAAAAGGGCAATTTTACCCAACTAGGTTTTTAAAATTTTTTGAAATTATGCGGACATAAAAAAATTCATAAGGATGCTGACAGAAAAAAAAAGTATTTTGAAAAACACTAGAAATCCCAGCTTTAAAAAAAAATTTAGAGAAGACCTACAACAAAAGAAATGAATAAGAATACGCTGATATGTTTTTTAATGAACATTACCCTTTTCCCCCAAAAATCGGGAAAGACAAATGAAACAACAAAAAAATGTGATCTAGTAAAAAAAAAATACGAAACCCCCCTCTTTTTTATCCGCTAAAATCTCGTAGTGGTATGGATGCTTTCCGGGCCCACTATGGACGAGATCTAAAAAAAATTAATAAATGAAAAAAATTTTGTATAATACATGTAATAAAAAAAAAAATTAACTCATTTTTAAAAGAAAAACAAGCAATAAAAGAATAAAGGAAAATAAAACGGATAATAAAAAAAGGGGATAAGGGGGGGCAACCGTTAAATGGATTCGCTTGTATAAACAATTATGTATGAATATTTTAAACGCCCAAAAAATACCTACCGGAAAAAAAGAAACCCCCGGGTTTGCTTTCCAAAAAAAATTTCTTAAACTTTAGAGGAGGGCAACATCAGGGGCCATAGATAGAAAATAAAAAGATATTTGGAAAAAAAGGAAACCACAAACCCCTATTTTCTATGGAACCCCAAGATACCAAAAAGGATTCCTCCAGATTAAGACCGATTGTATCTAGTCGGGAAAAATTATACAGAGAAACTAAGCACTTTTGTTGAAAGTTATCTACAGCCTTATAAAACTCCCCTGGGTATTTAAAAGACAGCAAAATGGGAAATTGCAGGGATTCAGGTTTTTTACAGGCCCAACTCACATCTGAGTTAGATGTGTTGGTCTTTACCCCAAAATACCTCAGGAACAGGTGTTTCCCACCCAACAATAACACTTAATAAATACGCCAATACGATGAGGGATTAAAATTACCCATTGGAGAGTGTGGGTTTTTCCCATGAAACACAGTTACTTTATTTTAAATTGGCAAAATTTCTATTTGCAAAGCATGGGGGGTACCCATGGGGGCTATTCTTTTCCCCCTCCATCGGAACCCCTATATGGGGGTGGTGGGAACAACAGCATTTTTTACATTGGGGAACCCCTTTGGTAACTTTAAAACCTGGTAAGGGGGGCACATCGATGACCTCTTGTGTTTGGGGGCACGATGTGCGTCCAACCGAGTTTATGGGTATGTTAATTCGAATGCTCTAACCGAGATTCACGCATGCAGGGACAAAGAAAAAATTCCCTTTTTGATGTCCTGTTAAAAGGGGGGTACCACCTCGCAAGGTAACTACCTCTTTAAAATCGTAAAACCCCCCGTGGGAATGCAATTTTAGGCAGAAACAGCCATTCCAAAAACACACCAATGCCATCCCCCCCGGGGGGAATTCATACGGGCGAGAAAAGGGCATGCACCAATGATGATGATTTTGAAAAAGAAAAAATAAACATCATAAACAAAATTTAAAAAATAGGGGTTATAAAAACACACAAATAAAAAGAGCACTTTGGAAAATACAGGATAAAAAACCAGATTTTTCTTTTTAACAAATGTTGGGAGGAAGTAAAGAAACCCTCAAAAAAAAAAACAAAAACAAAAAATCTGGTCTTTTCCCACACCCTATAATACAGCTTTTGAAAAAATAAAAAAAAAATTCTACAAAAACATCAAAACTTAGACAGGACAATTATTGGGTAAAATTTTAGAGAAGGGGTAAATTGCCTAAAAGAAATACACCAAGGAAAAAAATCCACCGAGTATTTTTAAAAACCAAAAAAAAAAAAATTTGGGGTTTCCCCCAAAAAAGGCTTCTTCCCCGCGGGGGACGCGATGCAATATGTGCAAATATCACACAAAACAAAAAACCCTTTAAGAAAACCAAGGGCATTTAAAAAAATATAATATCAGAAATTTATTAATTTTGACTCGGGCCCCCTCGCTATGGTATTCAAAGTACAAAATGTGAAAATTAATATAGGGTCAGCACTAAAAATTTAAAAACAGAATTTGGGAGCATCTTTAAAAACATCAAAAAGGGGACAGTACCTATTCAGGGGCAGCAAAGCATTTCACAAAAAACTGGGGTGAGTAAGCAGTCTATCCTTTTTGGCATAAAAGAATAGAACCAGAAAGAGGGGAACTGGGAACGAAAGTCAATGCGAGAAGCCTTCTGGGGTTCTGGACTGCAAACCAATACCCGGGGGGGAAATCTCCGTAACCCTAGCATATACCACTAACCCCCCATAACCCTATCAACCCCTTAAAACCCTTTTCATAACATAACAAATGTATATAATGAAGAGTGGTTAACAAAGATATTTAAAAAATTTTTAGAATTTTTTAAACAAGCAGTGTATACCCATTTTATTGAAGAGGAAATGACGTATCGTTTTTGCATGACGACATTCCCTATTTTTAAACTGTTCATTTGAGGTTACCTTAAAAGCCGTAACAAGGGGGTGGGAAATTTCTCCTGAAACGCGTTGGCTTGCCCCCCCCTTTTTTTTATATACCCTCTGCACCAACAATATTGAAAAAAAAAGAATTCCCATTGTTTTTCCTCGAACTGGGAAACATCGCTTTTTGTTTTTCTCTTTGTATGATTTAAGAAAAACCTTTCCCCAAAGGGAGCAACCGGACCAGTTTTCCTGCTCCGGGAAAAAAACGAAGTGCTAGATCCTCCCCCAAATTTGGTTTTAAACCCCCTCCCCTGTCCCCTTCCGGGGATGATATGCGGAAGAGAAATCCACTTGATTTGCAACCGGGCCTAAAAGCAGGGCCCAAAATTTGGAGACAAACTGGACGCCTCGTCGGGAAGACCGATGTGGAAGGTAAGCCCTGTAAAAAAGATGTGATGGAAAAGTATCCTGCCAATTGGGACAAAGGGAAAACCAGGAAGCAAACACAAATGGGACTTTTAGAAAAGCGGGCAGTGAAACCCAGATGACCGAGTTTTTTTTCCCCACGAAGGGGAGGTCCTGATAAAGTCCCTGCTTATGGTTTTCCATGGAGATTCTTGAACTGGGAGAGGGGCTAAAGACCACGGGCCCTAGGCGAGGAACCTTTTTTTGGGGACATGTGGGGGCAGGAAAGAACAAAGTCCTTGACCTTGGACAGGGTTGGCCACCAGTAGTGACGTGAGATTTAGGGGCATAGGATTTTTTTGTATCCCGGGGTGGCAGCAAAAGAGCATCCCCAAACCAGAATTCCCTCCTGAGTGGGGGGGGGGCGCACATAGGTTTTGCCTGGGGGGAACCTACGGGGATCCACCCGGGGCCACGGGACCCCCCAG
>JAODAL010057446.1:0-22677 GCA_025379985.1 Phyllomedusa bahiana
AGAACGGGGCATCAAAAAAAAGGGGAGGGGAAAATGAAATCATTCTGTTGAACCAAAATGTATTGTAGACAGTAGACAGTAGTGGTGCTAACAAAAGCCAATATTTTGAGTTAAATAGTAAAGTTAAATACTGCCAACTTGAGCTTAACATTCATTAAACATGACATGGGTTATCCCTTTTTACCTTTAAGATACATTACACTCAAGGTGGCAGCGCTTGCAATTCTCATATGCACTTAAAATAGATATACAACTCTTAAGTGATGACACACTGACTCAACACATGAAACTATAAAGCTATTTAGTCAGTTATCATTTTGAGATGATGAAATTTTACAATTGCAATAGATTATTATTATCATAGTAAATTAGTTCATCACTAGTTCCCATCTGGCTGTTCCCTTTTCTTGCTAAATTACTGTTTGCCGGCAGGTAAAATGAGAGGGCAGACCTAAGAGTAACATGTTGTAATGGTCAGGAATGCAAGTGTGGATCCACCAGGTCTAAAGAGCCCCCGGTCTTTACTGGAGTCCACCACAAGGCTACCCCTGATGTGGCTACTCATGATGACAGTTGAGTGCTCAATCCAGGAACCAGGAAGATAGGCACGGTGTAGTGGAGCAACAGACGAGCAGATAGTGTGGCTAGAAGTCCTGGGGCAGGTATCAGCAGTAGAAGTGCGAGCAGCAATACACAGGTCAGGATCTCAGAAGAACACCAACAAACTGGCCAGGAGCAAAATAAGGGTGTTCCTTAAATCTCAGGTGGTTGTCAGCCATTGAAACACAAATGATATGCTAGCCCTTTAAATGTTGAAAACATACCCTAAGGTAGGAGTGCGTGCATGCCAGGCGCCAGCAGCAGCAGTTCATAGAGCAGGAGTGTGGAGAGGTCAGTAAATGCTGGCGGTTGGCTGGGGTGCACAGACACGAGCATGTCCAGAGTAGGGAGTGCGGCACGCGTCATGGACCAATTAAAAGCAGAAGAATTGAACAATTAGTCTTAAGTGTAGCACCATCAGTTCTTATTGCCGTTACAATTATACCTTTGTTTAAGGCTATGTATAGAAAGGGTCTGGGGCTCATATAACCATCTACTTTCTTTAAAAATCTTTTTAACCTTGATTAAGTAGTTTGATCATGTAACATATTTATTACAAAATGAAAAAGTAATAAAAAGCATATGTTTGCAAGCATAGTGAAACTTCTCCAAAAGACTGAGGGTGACATGTATAAAACTGTCTAGGTCTAAGACTTTCTTCATTGCCCAAAACAACCAATTAGAGTTCCCCTTCCATTTTTTCAGAGCACTTTATGAAATGAAAGGGACGCTCTGATTGGTTTTTATGGGCAACAAAGAAAGTCTTAGACCTAGACAGTTTTCATACATGTAGCCTTATTTATTTGAGAAAACCACCACTGATCTAAAAGATATGTTATCTGTGATGGATTTTCAACCTATAGCTTTTCGGAAAGAACCCCCTCTAAAAGGTCATTCGTCACTGCAGTTTTTCGTGGTAGTCTCAAAGAGGTTTCACTGACTGATATACCTAAGAATGGCTAAAAAATTTATATTAGATGTATCTATAGCTGCTCGAGATTGGTATATAGAAAACAAAGGGTTGCATAGTAAATCATCATAATCATCCTTATTACCACAATACTTAGACTGAGTAATACTACCATACAATAATGGTACTGATCATAGTACTGCTCAGGCACAGTCCAGGAGAATCATAAATAATAATTAAACCAATTACTAGCAGTAGGCAGCCATTTGCTATAGTGTTCAGCTGTACCTACATCCTGTGGGCCCCTAGCCCTTAGGCCCTGAAGCAGCTGTGTTCTCTGACATTGGAAACATGTAACAGTAATCAATAACATGTGAGTTCAGTAACATGCCAATACCAGATTTCTATAACATAGTATACCCACATATCAATGAGTAATAAAGGAAAGGTTTTACATTGATGTAGTTTCTTACTGTACAGTATGTGTCAATGAATTTAACACTGGATGGGAAGACAAGTTTTAGCTTGTTCTTTCTCTAGTGTCTAGGTTTCAGTTACGTCGCATTTAAGCAATCAGTTCTGTCATGTACATCCTAGTGACTTGACGTCATGAGAGAATTCTGTTTCTGCATTTTGTACCTTTAGCTTTAAATAGTAACATAATAATATAGTAGATAAGGATCATGCAAAAGATCTGTGTACTGTCCTTTTACATATACATACATGGTAATTAAATTGCCCCTAATCCGTCTCTTTCTGAAGTTGAATAACATTGAGTTTGATAGTCTTTCTAGTTACTAAAAACTCCCTATTCCCTTAACCAACTTGGTTGCCCTCCTCCTAGCCAGCTCTAGCTCACCTACTGTATGTCCTTCTTAAACACTGGTGGTCAAAACAATTAAGGGTTATTTTTTTGTGAAGGACTCTTCTTTAGTAAACTTCTCAACAAGAGAACAGACCTATCTGGCTGAACATATTCTTATCTAGTCCTTTTAAAATAAAAAATTCTTCTTTGCTATTTAGTTGGAAATGTAAAATTTAGTAATTTTGTTACACGTTTGTTATACAGTTTTCTCCTATTTCTCTGTTTCATTTATTAAAGAAATGTATGAAAGCAGTAACTTAGATGTTCAGTACTAAAAAGTAATACATTTATATGGATGCATCATAATGGAAACATGGAATGGTACACTGGAGCAGATTTATTGTTGTTCTTAAATATAATGAAAACGTTAAAGAACTATTTACTGCTGTGTTGACCGTATCTTAATTATTGTGTTTCATCATGTGATGTGACTGCGATTCTTTGTTCTATTTGTATCTTTGTTATAAGAAAATGTTTAATAAAAATTAAATTTAAAAAAAAAGAACTATTTACCCTCTTTTACCAACAAAATTATACATTTTTCTCTGTTAAAGTGTTGGTTGTTCTTTAATCTTGTCACAGGCACAAGTGCCCCCGAGTATTCACCAGAGCCCGATGCAAGGCGGGATGGACTTGACTAAGTGGAACTCCCAGGTCCCTATCCCTGACGTGGCCGCTCACGATGATAGTCAGGGAGTCAATGAGGTATAAAAGGAGCAGACAGAGGTGTAATTGGGTCACAGGCAAGGAGGTCAAGACAGGCTGAGAGTAGTCAGAAGCATGTCGCAAAGGTTGAATCAGGAAACACTGAATAATGGGAAAGAAGCACAAAATCAAAGCAAGAAACACCAACAAAATGGCAAGGAAGACAGGGGGAGGTGTCCTTATATAGCTGGAGATGGGAGGTGGTTGGAGGTCACTGGCCCTTTAAATCATAAAGAGCTGGCGCACGCATGCCCAAGGGATCGAGTGCATATGCATCAGCAGCAAGAAGAGAGAGTGAGCAGAGCAGGAGTGGGGAGAGGCAAGTGAGAGACAGGGCAGTGACGGAGAACGCAAGCGCATCCGCGATTAGAGCACAGACCTCAACATGCATTTTGAAAATATCCGTTTCCTTGAGCCCCCTCTTCTTCCGAGTCTGCAGGAGATGGAACCTCCGGATGAGGTCAGAAGCATTTATATTCTCCATGGGTTCCCAAATCCCTTCCATTCAATAAGATAGTATTTTTTGCCTCTGATACGTTTTTCAGCCAGAATTTCCTGGACCTCATAAGTATCACTGGATTTCGCTTCCGTGGGGAAAGACAGGGGATCTCTGGAAAAACTACTGAGGACAAGGGGCTTTAGAAGAGAGACATGGAAGGAATTCGGGAACCATTTAGAAGGAGGCAATAGGAGCTTGTATCAGACCGGATTAATTTGCTGAAGGATTGGGAAGGGTCCTAGAAGGTATGGGCCTAGAAAGCTTGAGGCTGGGAATCTTCAGGCGAACATATTTGGCTGACAGCTAGACTTTGTCTCCAGGTTGGAACACTGGAGGAGGTCTCTGTTTTTGTCCACCTGGGTTTTGGTTCGGGAAGATGCTTGGAGGAGAGATTGCCAGGTACGAGACATTTCTAGGAGTTGGGAGTCCACAGCATGAATATCCAAAGTGGTAGGCAGAGGAGGTTGGGGATGTCACCCGTAGACAATTAAGAAAAGTCAGGGTCAAGGTGATTGTACTACAATTCGGCCCATGGAATTAGAACATCTAATTGTCTTCACAGGGAGAGACACAGTAACAAAGGTAATTCCCGATTACTTGGTTCACCCTTTCCACTTGCTCTTGGATTGAGGATGGTAGGCAGAAGAGAAGTCCAACTTGACCTGTAGATGGGAACAGAGCACACGGCAAAATTTGGAGACAAATTGTACCGCACGATCAGACACAATATGGAGGGGAAGACCATGTAAAAGGAATATGTGCTGAAAGAAGTGGGAAGCTAGTTGAGGCGCTGAGGGCAGACCTGGGAGTGGTACAAAACGAGACACCTTAGAAAAGCGGTCGGTGACCACCCAAATGACTGTATGAACAGAGGAAGGAGGCAAATCAGTAATAAAGTCCATAGCAATATGGGTCCAGGGCTTTTCCGGTGTAGGCAGAGGTTGCAGAAGTCTGGAGTGTTTCTGACTTGAAGACTTTTTATGTGCACAGGTAGAGCAAGAGAGGACAAAGTCTTTGACATCTTTGGAGAGAGGACACCTCCAACAGTGTTGATAAATCAATGACTGGGACTATCAAATTCCAGGATGGCCAGCAAGCTTGGAAGAGTAGCCCCATTGAAGAACACATTTGCTCAAGGCAGGGCTTATGAAAGTTTTCCCTGAAGGGATCCGTTGGAAGTTAACAGGAGCAGCAGAGATCAAACATACTGGGGAAATTATATGCTGTGATTTTTGGTCAAGTCCTGAAGTATCCAAGGAATGCTAGAAGGCATCTGCTTTCACATTCTTCTCTGCAAGCAGGATGTGCAAGTGCAGCTGGAAATCAAATTGGACATGTTAGAACCAGGTGCACATGGTCATGATGAAACTATAGATCCAGAAAGAAATTTAAGATATTGTCGAGATAGACCACAACACAAGCATATAGCTCTGTTCTGTACCGTACTGAGCCACTGACTCTACAGGTTAGGGCATTGCACAAGGAGAATATTACGTTCCATGTTCTCTCACACTCCACTTCAGCAGTTTGTCCGGGTCTCCTTTGGTTGCATCTTCATGCCCTGCCAGCAGACTGGAAAATGGGCAAAGCAAGAAAGTCTGTGAAGCTGGAAAGACTCTCTTTGCTGGTGGAGCTCTGATTGTTTTTCAGTGAAACAGACATCAATTCTGGAGTCCAGAGCGATGAGGTTGTCCTGTGTAGTAGGAAGATCATGAACAACCAGCTCGTCCTCGATTTTTCCGGCAAGACCTTCCCAGACCACCGCTACGAGAGCCTAATTATGCCAGGCTATCTCCAAGCCAGAGTGCAGAACTGTATTGCGTATTGCCCCACTGTGATATCGCCTTAACGTAAGTGAAGCAAAGATGATGTGACAGAGGAAGCGCGCCCGGGCTCTTCAAAGGCCTTGCGGAAGGACCCCAATAACTCTTGTAAGTTAGTGGTCAACAGATCCCCTCTCTCGCAGAGGGATGTGTGCCAGACCAGGGCTTTGCCGGAGATTAGACTAATAATAAAGGCCACCGTGACTCTTAAGGAACTGATGCAGCAGGACCTCTAAATGGTTAGTGCATGGGTATAGAAAACCGTGGCATGTCTTGGGGTTTCTGTAGTAATGAGGTGGCAGCGGCATATGCAGGCCAGGGCTAGTGGAGACAGCTGGAAGTGGTGCAGCTTCAAAGAGATGTGCTGCAATACCCTGTAGTATCTAGAAGATGTGGCTTGATGAGCTACTACTGCCGTGATGTTTTGGACATCTAGCAGAAGCACATTGGCAGGATCCATGGCCAGTTTATACTGTCATGGGCACAGGTGGTGGATCCACTGGCTCACCGCGAGAAGTGATACTAACCATACCAGGGAGCGGAGTCTGAAAGAGCCCTCCGGTATTCACCAGAGCCCACCGCAAGTCGGGATAGACTTGGCTGTGTGTAACTGCCAAGTCACTACTCCTGACGTAGCTGCTTGTGGTGACAGTCAAGGTGCTAATGAGATACAAAAGGAGCAGATGGGGCGTGGTCAGGTTATATGTAAGGCGGTCAGGGCAGGTGGCAGGCAGAGAGTAGACAGAAGTTCGTAGCAGGGGTCGAACCAGAAAACATAGACACATAACAGGACTGAAGGGCAATCTCAAGGCTAAGAACACTAACAACCTAGCAAGGAAGATAGGGGGAGGTGTCCTAATATAGATGAAAGTAGGAGGTGATTGGAGGGCAAGGGCACACTGGCTCTTTAAATCTTAAAGAGTCGGCATTCATGCCCTGCGGACACGTACACATGCGCCTGCCGCGAGCAGAGCAGAAGTGGGGAGAAGTGATTGAGAGACAGCGCGATGGAAAACACAAGAGCATCCGTGGTCCAGAGCAGAGACCACAGCACACCTTGTGACAATACTATAGTGAGAAAATTAAATGAACCCCAATAAACTCATATGTAATCAGAAATTAGAACACGTTATACACAAATAAAAAAAAATGTGTTAAGTCGTGAATCTAAGTGAATTCAACCAGGCAGCCGAGTGGCCTAAATATTAGACAAGACATCTTATATCACTATTAAAAGTGAAGTATATGTTTCTTAAACCAGTTAATCATATGTATTTGCATATTCTGCTGTATTTTTTCTTTTAAATAGGTCTTGTAAACATCTTGATTTTATTATATCGGACTATCCATATAAAGTTCAACAGCCGACATGGAACCAGATGTGTTAATTAATTACACCTGGAGCTTTTCCATTTATTCCGGCCAGTTAGTAACGTTTGAGTGCTACTGATTAAGGTGTTCATGCCGAAACGAATCAGCACAGCAGCGTCATTCTACTGCGATGTATGCCCTAGTTCATGGCTGTATGCTCTTTAATATGACTCAATAAAAGTCAAGTTTTATTTTATAAGCTAGCGCCCTATCGATCTGTTTCTGATGCTGGAAATATATATATATATATATATATATATATATATATACAGGGCCGCCATCAGGGCCCCCCTGCCACTCCGCCCCTTGTTGACCCCGCCCCTGTCAACTCCATAACTCCGCCCCCCCTAAACCACACCCAGCAACCCCCAACCCCATAAAATAAAAAGCAAGTCTTTGGATTTATTTCTTGTTAAATTTTACAATATATAGTTTATCCATATTGTGTGTGTCACAATACAACACAAAATGATCACCGCATCTCACCACTATAATGTTACTAACCAAACCAGTATACCCAGACCAATATAACCAAATAGTATATACAGACCAGAAAATACCGCCACATATCACTATGTATGACCAATACCACTATATTGTTACTGATCAAACTCGTATACTAAGTCCAATATTACCAATAACAACAATAGACAAATACCAAGTAATGCCGCAATATCATCACCACATATCTCCACCATAAAGATGCAGAACAATGCCATACTGTTACTGAATACAATCCATTACAATAAGACCAATATTACCACCATACACTGACCATATAGGGGGAAATGTATGAAAACTGTCTAGGTGTAAGACTGTCTTTTTTGTCCATAGCAGCCAGCGTGCCCCTCTCATTTTTCCAGAGCACTATATGAAATGAAAGGGGAACGCTGATTAGTTTCTATGGGCAACAAAAAGTCTTACACCTAGACAGATTTCATACATGAGGCTCCTAGTGGTAGATACAAGTACACACAGTACAGTTACATATAGGTCCTCACAGGTGACGTCTTGTCTAAGGAGTCGTTCACTTTCCCTTCTTTCCCATCCAGTCCACACCTCTATGAGGACTTCTCCTGGCCACGACTCGTCCCTGAAGAATTCACAACACAAACACCTGAGACTCCTCACTTTAACATCTTCCAATCAGTGCCCCCCCATGTACAAACTCCACAACCATAGTGCCCCATATAGTAATAATTACCCCCTTGGTGCCCTGGTAGTTAGTTATATAGTGTCCGCCATAGGTAGTGGACCCCCAGAGTTAGGTAGATAGAAAGTGGGCCCCCGTAGTTGGGTAGATAGATAGTGGGCCCCCGTAGTTGGGTAGATAGATAGTGGGCCCCCGTAGTTGGGTAGATAGATAGTGGGCCCCCGTAGTTGGGTAGATAGATAGTGGGCCCCCGTAGTTAGGTAGATAGATAGTGGGCCCCCGTAGTTGGGTAGATAGATAGTGGGCCCCCGTAGTTGGGTAGATAGATAGTGGGCCCCCGTAGGTAGGGAGATAGATAGTGGGACCCAGTAGTTATGTAGATAGAAAGTGGGCCCCCGTAGTTAGGTAGATAGTGGGCCCCTGTAGCTAGGTAGATAGTGGGCCCCTGTAGTTAGGTAGATAGATAGTGGAAGGAGAACTTGAATGGGGCCACTCAAGTTCCCGTACCTTCCCCTGCCGTGTAGGGCCCCGCTCAAGGCCCCTCACCAGATGTGTGGGGCCCATTCAAGGGCCTTCTTGCCCTCAGCCTAGTGGAGCCCTGCAGTTCAGGTGTCAGGGGCCTTGAGCAGGGCCCCACAGTTTAGGTGTGAGGGGACTGGAGCGGGAGCCCACAGGTCAGGTGTGAGGGGACTGGAGCAGGGCCCCACAGGTCAGGTGTGAGGGGACTGGAGTGGGTGCCCACAGGTCAGGTGTGAGGGGACTGGAGCAGGGCCCCACAGATCAGGTGTGAGGGGACTGGAGCAGGGCCCCACAGGTCAGGTGTGAGGGGACTGGAACAGGGCCCCACAGGTCAGGTGTGAGGGGACTGGAGCAGAGCCCCATAGGTCAGGTGTGAGGGGACTGGAGCAGGGCCCCACAGGTCAGGTGTGAGGGGACTAGAGTAGGGCCCCACAGGTCAGGTGTGAGGGGACTGTAGGAGGGCCCCACAGGTCAGGTGTGAGGGGACTGGAGCAGTGCCCCACAGGTCAGGTGTGAGGGGACTGTAGCTGGGCCCCACAGGTCAGGTGTGAGGGGCAGTTTTAGTATGACAAGCAGATGACTGCCGCCGCTCTCAGAATCGCTTCACTATTAAATTCCCTGGGCACTTAAGAGGGCAAAACTGACCAAAAAACTCAAGCGGGAATGTTGCCTGATAAAGTCATACCAGCGAAAGCTGGAAAAAAACAAGCTGAAGTTCAGGTGGAAACATCAGTACAGAGTGGGGGAGGTAAAGGCGGCACCCTTTAAACAGCATGAGGCCCGATAGTGGCACAATGACATTCTGGGGGGTGCAAAAAAATTAATAGGCCACAAGGGGCACAATAAACCCCTTTGTGGGGGGTCACGGCAGCAGCAGCAGCATGAGACAAAACGGGTGGCACAATGCCCATTTGGAGGTGGCAAAAAACTGGATTGGGCGCAGAGGGGCCACAATGACACAGTGTGGAGGTCACGGCACACAGGATGAGGAATGGAGGGGCCCACAATGACATTCTGGAGGGGGCAAAAACGGGAGTAGGCCAAAAGATGGCACAAGGGACACAGGGGTGGAGGTCACGGCAGCAGCCACAGCAGCACCTGATCAACGTGGGCAAAAATTCCATTCGGGAGGTGGCCCCCCATAATGGGCCCAGAGGGGCAAAATGACACAGTGTGGATTTTTACGGCAGCAGCCACACCCAGCAGCATGAGGTCAGACAGGGGACAATGACTTTCGGGGGTTTAGCAAAAAAAAGGAGTAGGCCACCGAGTGGCAGAATGACACAGTGGGGAGGGCACGGCAGCAGCAGATGAGGTCAACAGTGGCAAAATTGACATTTGGAGGGGGCAAAAACTGATTTAGGCCACAGAAAGGCACAATGACAAAAGTGTGGGGGTTCACGGCAGCAGCCACAGCAGCAGCATGAGGTCAGACAGGGGCCCACAATGAAAAATTCTGGAGGGGGCAAAAACAGGAGTAGGCCCAAAATGGGCACAATAAATACAGTGTGCAGGTCACCAGCAGCAGCTTTGGGGTCAGCCCAGTGCACAATGAAAATTTCTGGAGGGGGCAAAAATTTGGAGTGGGCCCCACAGAGGGGCACAATGAAACAGTGGAGGCCCCGGGGGAGCACCCACAGCAGCAGCATGGGTCATACAGTGGCACAATGACTTTCTGGAGGGGGGAAAAACCCAGTAATAGGCCACAGAGTGGCACAATGACACACTGTGGAGGTTAGGGGCACCCGTCACAGCAGCAGCATGGCCCAGACGGGTGGCACAATGACATTTTTGGAGGTGGCAAAAACAAGAAAGGCCCCAGAGTGGCAAAAAGACACAGTGTGGAGGTCACGTCAGCAGGCAGTAGATGAGGTCAGACAGTGGCAAAAATGAAAAATTCGGGGAGGGGGCAAAAACTGGAGTATCCACAGAGGGCAAAATTTGACACAGTGTGGAGGTCACGGCAGCGGGCCCAGCAGCAGCATAGGTCAACGGGCACAATGACATTCGGGAGGGGGAAAAACCCCGTAAATGGGCCACAACAGAATTTCCCACAATGACACAGTGTGGGGGTTTAAAACGGGCCAGCACCAAAGCAGCAAGCATGAGGCAGACAGGGGCCCAAAATGAACTCTGGAGGTGGCAAAAACTGGGTGGGCCACAGAGGGCACAATGACCCCAAAAATGGAGGTCACGAAAAGCAGCCACAGCAGCAGCATGAGGTGGGGACAGTGGCACAATGACATTCTGGAGAGGCAAAAACGGATTAGGCCCCCGATTTCCCACAATGCCCACAGTTTTGGAGGCACGACAGCAGCCCCAGCAGCAGCGGGAGGCCAGACAGGGGGCACAAGACATTCTGGAGGTGGAAAAAACTGGAGAAAGGCCCAAGAGTGGCACAATGACACAATGTGGAGGTCATGGCAGCAGCCAACAGCAGCATGAGGCCCAACAGTGGCACAATAAACATTCTGGAGGGGGCAAAACAAAATAGGCCACAGAGTGGCCACAATGACCCCGTGTGGAGGTCACGGCAGCGCCACAGCAGCAGAAATTAGGCAGACAGGGGCACAATGACATTCGGAGGTGGCAATAACAGGGTAGGCCACAGAGTGCCAAAAAGACAGTGGGAGGTCACGGCAGCACTGAAATGAGGCAGACAGTGGCACAATGACATTCTGGAGGTGGCAAAACTGGAGTAGGCCCCCAGAAGTGGCACAATGACACAGTGTGGAGGTCACGGCAGCAGCCACAGCAGCAGCAAAAGGACAGACATTGGCACAATGACATTCTGGAAGGGGAAAAAACAGAAAATGGGGCCACACACAGAGGGGGCACAATGACCCCGTGTGGAGGTTACGGACCCACCCACAGCAGAACCCATGAGGTCAGACAGTGGAAAACAATGACTTTCCCTGGAGGGGGAAAAAACTGGAGTAGGCCACAGGGGGGGCACAATAAACAAAGTGGGGAGGCACGACGCAGCAGCATGAGGCCAGACGGGTGGAACAATGAAAATTCCCTGGAGGGGGCAAAACAGAAAATAGGCCACACATGAGGGGGCACAATGACACAGGGGGGAGGAAACGGAAAGCAGCCACACCCAGCAGCATAAAGGTCAGACAGGGGGGCAAAATGCCCATTCTGGAGGGGCAAAAACAGGAGTGGGCCCACAGAGGGGCCCAAAAAAAAACCACAGGTGGAGGGCAGGGGAAAGCAGCAGCAGGGAGGTCGGGCCCAGTGGCAAAATTGCCCTTTCTAAGGTGGCAAAAACAGGAGTGGGCCACAAAATGGCACAATGACAGAGACGGGAAAGGTGACGGCAGCAGCAGCATGAGGTCGGAGAGTGGAAACAATGACTTTCTGGAGGTGGCAAAAACGGGAGTGGGCCCAACAGAGTGGCACAATGACACAGTGTGGAGGTCACGGCAGAAAAAAGCAGCCTGGGGCCCGCCAGTGGCAAATGACTTTCTGGAGGTGGAAAAAAACTGGAGTAGGCCACAGAGGGGCACAATGACAGAGAGTGGGGGTTTACGGCGGCAGGAGCAACACCCATGAGGTCAGAGAGGGGGGAAAACAATGACACAGTGGGAAATGTCACGGAAACCAGCAATGGCAGCATGAGGTCAAAAAGGGGTTTGGCATAATGAAGATTTTTGGGGAGGTGGGGGGCAATACAGTCCCCTGGTAAAGAGGGTTTAAGGGTTTGGCAGATGGAAAAAACCTGTAAAACAGAAGTGCGGCATCAGGTGGGTGGGGGCCCATCAAATATTTGGCTGAGGCAGGTAGTTTGAACCCAGACTCATTTCTCACAGTTTGGGGGGGAGGCGTCATGTTTGGGGAAAAACCTGGCCGACCCAAACGCCTAAAATTCATCTTGAAAAAGGGTCCAGCGTTCCACTTTTCCCGGGGACAAGGGGGTTTCTTTTTGGGGGAAAAGATGGCCCCCCGGGCGCCTGAACACCGTTTCTGATCCCAAACCTACTGGCCGGGCAGGGCCCGCCCCCACTGCAAACTCGGCAAGTTGCGCCCACACACCCATTTTGGCTGCCCAGTATCCACGGACCCCTTTTTAACTGGGGTGGCAGATACTGTCCAAGTAGCCACCCCCTTTGTTTTTCAGGGACTGCTCCGGGCCTCTACTGCTGGCACTCCCTCCTCACTAGGCGGGTGAAGGAAGCTTTTCTCAGGGGAACCAAAAACTTGGGGTTGCTGCTGGAAGCGGGTACGGGCTCCTACCCCCCACCTTCCCCCACAGTAGTATGTGGGCACTGAAACCCCCCCCCGGCCCAAAACCTTCAGGGGGAGGGACATCCACACTGGAGCGGCCAACTGATTATTTGGGGATTTCCCATATATTTGAGTTTTTTCCCCCTCTCAGTACGGGGAAAAAGGCTCCCTTTTTGGCCCGGGTTTAGCAGGGCCCCCAATAGGGTGGAGACCAGAATTTCATCCCCCTTCCGGGAATGCTGACTATTAAAGCTGTCACAAGCCGGGCCCAAATCACTTTGTTGGGGCCCAAACGGCACAAGTGATTCCGGGGGTCTCCCGGGCCCCAAATTTTCCACTTTTATACTGCCCCCGGTATTTGGGCGGGTCATCTGCCTCGTCTTTCTCATCCCCCTTCACCTCCTCCACGTTTCCTGCTCCCCTTGTCACTAGGGTAAAAACCCCTCTTTTCACCGGGAAAATCCCTTCTGCTCCAATGTCCTCCCCCCTCCTCCATTCCCAAGTCCCCCCCGGGCCCTAAAGGGGCCCGGGCAAGGTGTATTCGCCACATCTCCAGTCCCCTGCCCAGACAAAATTTTTTCAGCATCTTTTTCCGGGACAAAGCGTGGAATGCCCGTTATTCTCCCGTAGTCCGGCGACCCGACAAATAACGTTGCCCTTTTCCCCGAATGGGCCCTCAAAAAACGGCAGGTGTCCCGCAAAGGGGCTGCCCCTGGCTGACATCAAAGTTTACCCAGGAGGTACCCTGTCCGCCTGGATCATCCCAAAAAAACGTTAAAGGCCTTTTTCTGTTCTACAAGGGCGGGCCAAAATGTGCGCTGGGGGAATTTTTTCCCAAATGGTGGAAACATCCCCATATCAGAGTGGTTGGGGGGTGGCCGTTCTCCACTGCAATTCGGGAGGGTGTTTCCCCCTTTTTTAGAAAGGATTAAGTGCATGCACAGTTTCCTGGCCCTTTTCAGAATCTACTGAAGATCGGTGGAAGACTTTAGGAACCTTTTCACAACCAGATTAACACATGCACCATTTGGGGGCATGGAAACCCTCCCCCCTCGGGGCAACGCGGACACCATGTTACTCCCAATTTTCCCTCACCATTGGTTTCCCATTTGCAGGGCGCGGAGAAAGGGCCCCACATCGATTTCTTGCTTGGGATGACGTGGAGGGAGTTCTCCCCTGTGTGACTTTTGTTCGCTTTAGACCCAAACCAAGGGGGGGGGGGGGGGAACTGCGTTACACCGCTGTGCCCCAAAACAGTGGAAAGATGGAGCATTTCTTGTTTTGGGGGCTGAGATGGTTTTGGGTGGGGGAGGAGGGGGACATTGGCACAGGAGCCGCAGTTTGACAACGGGTTTGGGGAAAACCCCGGGGGTTTTTCCTGCCCCAAACCCCTTAGTTCTCTGAATGGGGGCAGAGTTTCCCCCATTTGGAAAGGGAGGGGCTGCAGAACCAACAACTTGGGGAAAAAAGCACGGGCAGCTTTCTGCACCTTAGGGTGGTTGGGCACATACTTTGTCTCTTTCAATCGCCCTTTCTTTAACGACGCTAGCCCATGATTTTCGAGGGGCCCGGGGCATCTTGGGCCGGGACATGATGGCAAAGAGAAACAGCTCCCCTTTTGCAGAGGGGGTGGGGGGCCTTGACGGCTCCCAAAGGCCATGCTGCCACGGCCGCTGCTGCGGCGGGAGGATGGACCAAACCCCATCTGACCACTTTTCCTTTCAGGCCAAAGGGTAGGGACGCTGCTTTTGTTACGCAGGGCCCTGGTGCCAACGTTTCCTTTCCCTTTGGGCCCCCGCTTTACTTTCTCCCCCAATTCACATAACCCAAATTTGGCTCCTCCGTTCTTAGCAAAGAAATGCCCCCACCCCGAGTACTCCTTTTACCGTCCAACGCTCCGGGCCCCGAGTGACTACTAAACCCCCACGCCTCGCGGAAACCCCTGGTGCCGCTACTTTCTTGGACTTGCGAAAGCGGGTTTTTTTTACCCTGTGGCCCCTTGGCCCTTTCCCACCTCACACCCGCTGCAAACCCCGCTGGGCCACGCCACACAACCCCCTTGCTGGCTGCTCCGCTTTCCTGACCCAAACTGACGCCCTCTTCTCCTGACGCTGATTAAGCCTTTTCTTCACCCGGCCCCCAAGTGCGGGTTTTGGGTACAAACATCATCTAATTTTTGTTTTCATCGTCACTGCTGTCCCCCATCACCGGTCTTGGGAAGCAAGGCTGACCCCCCCAAACATGACCTCCCATGCCACCTCCACCCTCTATTCTTTGCCGCCTACTGCAAGGGAAACAGGGGTATTGGGCCCCTTTTTCTTCTCTGCCAAGAAGCTGCTGGGCTGCCCTCCTCAATTTGTTTTATCCCGCTTTTAATTTGGGGGGGGGGGGTGAGGGCCCAAAACCACAAAAGGAGAATTTTTCTGGCTGAGGGAACCGGCCAAAAAGGGACCCGAGGCCCGGGTTTTAGGAAAGGGGTTTGGGCCGCTGGGCCCCTTCCGGGCCATGCCCCCAAATAAGGGTTTGTTTTGACGTTTCCCAAACCCACTCTTGGCTTGGGTTTTTCAAAATGTCATCTGGGAGGAAGTGGGTGACCTAGTCCCAAACCCAAAAAAAAAACCCTTGGGTTTTTTGGCCCGGCCCCCACAGCCGAGATGAAGCGGCAGTTGTGGCCTCACCGAGTGACCCCCGCGCGATTTTTCCCCCCCGCTGTGGGTGCCCCCCTGGGGCCCGGTATAATTTTTTGGGGGCCCCTGCCACTGCCCGGTTTAAAGGGTCCCGCCACCTTTTTCCCCGTCTGACATAAATGTTTGGTTCTAAAATTACGGGCACGTTTTGGGAAAGAAGATAACTTTTTTAAAAGAAAAAAAACACACCCTGTATAAGACTCCAAAAAGACCCACTAAACAAAACTGGGTTTAACCCCCTTTTATTTAAATTCCCGCCACGGGGCCCCCAAAAAGGCCCCCCCCAAAAATTTTCGATGAGGCCCTTTTAAAAACCGGTAAAAATTTTAAAAAAAATAAAACCCCCCCAAAACCGGCAAAAAAAAACCTTTTTTTGGGGGGGAAAAGAAAATTTTGCTTTCAGAAAAATTTTTTCTAGGGCGGAAATCAGTTATCTTTTTAAAAAATTAACAGGGGCCCGCAAAAAAAATCTTAGTTTTTTAAAAAACCCCTTGGGATTTAAATTTTCCCCAAAAGAATTGAGGGAGACAAAAACTATCAGCCCTTTTTACGTGGTTTCAATGGCGTGTATTTTTACACTACACAACAAGAGGAAAACTTGGTTTAAAAAACCTTCGCTTGTGGGAATTTTTGCAAAAGGAAAAATGTATTTTTTGGCGGGGAAATAAACAGTTTCTTTTTGTCCCACAGCAGCAAACAATGCTTTAAATTTACCCCCCGGGGTGTAAAATTTTTGCCCAAAAGGGGAAATTTAGCAAACCAAAAAAAAACGAGCTTTGTAGCGTTTTACAATGGCGTGGATTTTACGCTACCCAAAAAAGGGAAAAATTGTAAATTTTAACCTCTTCTTGTGAAATTTTGCTACAGAAAAAATTTTCTTTTTTGCCGGGAAAAAAACGGTTTTTTTATAGTTACCCCCACAGCAAAAACAACAAATTAAAATTTAAACCCCCCTTTTAAATTGCGCAAAAGAAAAGAGAGCCGCCCCCAAAAAAAAATTGGGGTTTTTATTGGGAAAAAACGCTTTTTTTTTTAAATAAAACAACAGGAACAGGCTTAGATCACCCTTGGATATTCAATGTGCGTGGCGATAGCTTTAAATTGTAATTTGCAGCTGCCTGGACCACACGGGACTTCAGATCCATTACCCCAAAAAATCAAACGTTAAGAGAAGCAGTCTCTGAGACAACTGAACCCCCCCCAAAATCGCTGTATAAAAATGATTTCTTTAGTTCACTATCCACAGCCCGGGGGCAGCCCCTTTTTCCTTGACAGTACTGAGAGCGGTATGAGCTCCCAGCGTCATGCCCGGACTTATAATGCGGGACATCACAAATCCCGCCGTTCTAATGGCTTCACCCTTTCATGTCATGTAGACTTTGCCCTTCTTCCTCCCAGAGTTCTTTCCCCCATGAAACCCATTGCTCGCAGCCATTTTATCAATCAAAAGCACACTTCTTCACGCGAAGACCCCAAAGTTCGACTTTTCCGAACCGAAGTTTTCCTGAAATTGTAAACGAATTCCATTTCGTTGAATAAATTTTTCCCATCCAAAATACCAATATGTCGAAAACAGCATTTGTGTTTTTTCCATGACATTTGTGGGTAAAAAGGGGCTTCTAAATTTTTTTTCTCTGCTTTAGTGTGATCCTTTTTTTAGGATTACGGAGATTATCATCATTATCATCATCAGTCCTAATCCAATTTCCCTATCTTAAGTATACTTACTAGGGTCAACCTGTTTTTTAAAAAGTGTGGAAAAAATCAGTGTAAAAACAGGGAAAGTTAAAAAATCCATGCAGATTGTTCTTAGTTGGACTTGAGTAGGCCCCCCATCTGCAAAGCAACGTGAAAACCAAAAAACCAGCCTTTTTCTTCATTGGGCAGTGTAATCATTAAAAAATACTGCAGCGGTTCTATAATGATAGAATATGTTTATTGGATAAGAGAATTGAGACAGTAATCCTATTTTTAAAATTTCAATTGTCAAAAATATTTTTTTTGTTCAAATATCCTGTTACCAATTTAAAACCCTCAGTTTACGAAACGATCACAATATTCATTAATATCTTAGAGGAAAAGTCCATTTTGTCTTTAGAAAAAAAATACATTAAACATTTCCCAAAAAAACCGTTTCTAAAGTTTTATCCAAATTTGATTGGAAATCTCTAGACAAAAGGAATTTAGAAAATATTTGACTCTTTCAATTCAGCCCACAGACAATGTGCTGACTAATTAAAGTCAATTACATGTTGTCAGACTTTGGCAGGTGTTAGTTAATGTAATTTTAAGAGCCCCATAGAAAAATTCCAAGAATCTAGAAAATCTATTTTCTACTGAATTTGCCATTTGAGAAAAAATAAAATGTAAGTTTAAAACTCAATAATCTGTAACTTTATGTTGTTCCAGGGCTGTTTATAGTTTGCGTAGTGTGTTTTATATGAAAATTAAGAAAAACCGCAATTTGTGTGACTTTAAAGGTGATAGGAATAGGGAACTTGTTATTTTGGGGCTGATTTTAAGGATCAACTCCATTGATGGGCCCTAAAAAACAAAATCCCTTCTGTGCCCCAAGAATCTATTCCACTGGTGGACCCAAGACATCCCATTCTGATACTGGTTGCTGATGCTTATGGTGCCTAATTCTTCTACATTCTAGCAAAATCCAGACTACTGTAAAAACTTTAGCATTAAGAAAGCTAGCAAAGTAACAGGGGAATTGTATGGCTGTGGCACCGTGGCACTAAATTATCTTGTTGAGCTCTTTCCAGATAACTGAAAATGGCATTGTATAGACTTACTAGCTTATATTTTTGGGGATATTCGTACTCAGGGCACCTAAGACCGCTGAGTCACCTAAGAAGAGATATGATATAAGCAAGTTTTGTCATATTCAGATACCAACACACAAGAATCACACAGGTTCTAGTTTAAACACCACTTGAACCAGAGCAATCTGCTTATACCTATTTTTTTTTTTTGGGCCCTTTTGTTTCCTCAGTTTTAACATTCGATAACTTTTGGGATCTTTGCTGCTTTCTGAAAAAAGGAGTTGTCATTTATCGGTCACTACTTTACAGAATGAGCAAGTCAAAATCATTAAAAACACTCAAAGATTAAAAAAAAAAATTAAAAGAGAATATTATTACACAGTTCAAGTAAAAGAAAAATCTCCTGTAACTATTGGGATCAACACAGTGGGGCAAACTGAGTAAAAATGTGTAACATACAGTGCAAAGGTAGACCAACCAAGTAATATACCAAATTTATCGATGAGTTTTGGGGAAAAAAAATCAAGGGCCTTTTTTTGTGATGGGTAAGTTAAAAAAAGGTGCGGTTATTTGGGCCCCAAAGGGAAACGGCGACGCTCCTTGGGTTTTCAATGCAATCTGAAAAAAAACGTACATGGCGAAATCCCCAAATGATAAGATAAAATTTCCCGATGGTAAAAAAGAATAAAAAGGGGTTTTAACAAAAAAAAAATTTTAAAAAAAAAAACATTTTTTTCTTTTTTTCACCCCAACTATTTTACCTTCTAAAGAAAAAAAGAAAAAACCGATTTTATGAAAATATTTTTTAATTTCCCCCAAATTTTTTTCATTTTTAAAAATACACAGGGGGACAATTTGGGCTTTATTACATTTGATTTCGGCCATGTACTTTTTTTTTCAGATTCATTAAAAAACCCTAGGAGCGTCGCGCTCTCCCATTGGTCCAAATAACCGCGCCTTTTTTTTAACTTACCCAAATTTACAAACAGAGCCCCGTCGCATTTTCTTTTCCCATAGAACTTATGAGAAAGTAGTCGCGCCTATTGCTAAGCTGCACGAGCCCCCCCGCTTCAACCCAATCAGCTCTTTTCTCCTTTTTACTGTTTTTTGAACTGTCCCCCTTTTGAATATGATTGGTCAATATTTTCCATAGGTTAGAAGGGGTCCCTTCCTCCTATTTGTTTGGTCAATTTCCCCCAATATTTAGAAGGGGCCACTGTCGCCCCTATTCTGTTGGCGGTTTAGGGCGCCCAAATAGAATAGCTTAAACAATTTGAATTACTGTATTTCCCGGGGCAAGTCCTCTATTGCAATTCCTTATGAGCCCCGGGTCTCGGCGACAAACGCGTTTTCGGTTTAACTATTTATTTTTAGAAAAGGGTTTCAGCTCTTTATCAGATAATTTTTTACACTTATAAAAATTTTTTTTTTAACATACTCCTGCCGCCCGGCGTGACGCCGAGTTTGATTGCACCGATCTCCCCTAGACTACAATGGAGAAGTACTCGCGCTCTGATTGCGGGATAGGCAAGCCACCGCTAGTTCAACCAACGCCTTTTCTTATTTTATGATTTTAACTGCCCCGCTTTGTTTTCATTGTTCAAAAACTTCTCCAAAGGGATATAATGGGTTTTTGCGCTCCTTTCGATTGGCGGCTTCTGCCGACCAATCAGAAGAGCTTTAAAAATTTTAAATTTAACTGTATTTCCCGGAAAATTCTCTCATTCAACCCCTATGTTGCGCCGGTCTCTGCGACAAACGCGTTTTTGGGTTTTAAAACTATTTTTTTTTTGAGAAGGTTTCAGCTCTTTTATCTGATAATTTTTTTTACACTTAATAAAAATGATTTTTTTAATCAACTCCTGCCGCACGGCGCGAAGCCGGATTTCATTGTCCCGATCTCTCCATAGATACAATGGGAGAATACTCGCGGGCTCTGTTTGGGTGGGATAGGCAACCCCCCGTAGCAACCAATAGCTCTTTTCTTTTTTTTTATGTATTTTGACTTCCCCCCTTTTGATTTTTTGGTCCAACTTCCCATAGATATAAGGGTCTTTGTCGCTCCTTTTCTGATTGGTCAATTCTCCTCCATAGCTTATATGGGTCTTTGTCGCTCCTTTTGATTGGTCAATTTCCCCCCATAGCTTATAATGGGTCTTTGTCGCCCCCTATTCTGATTGGCTGGTTTATGCCGACCAATAGAATAGCTTACAAATTTGAATTACGTATTTAAGGGAAGTCTCCTATGAAAATTCCCGTTAAAATTCCCCCTTTGATTTTTGTTTGGGTTAAAAAACTTCCCCATAGCATAATGGGTCCCTGTCGCCCATCTGAGGGCCGAGAAAGCCCCCCCCCCTACTCAGCCAATCAGCTCTTTTCTGCATTTTTACTGTATTTGAACTGCCCCCCCGCCTTTGATTCTGATTGGTAATATTCTCCCATGGGTTTTAAATGGTTCACTGTCGGCCCCTTTCTATTGGCTGGTTTATGCCGACCAATGAGAATAGTTTTCAATTTAAATTTTAGGGTATTTTTTTTCCCGGCAATTACCAATATCCTAATTCTTGATATACGAGTTCTAAAATTTTTGGAAAGTGATTTTTTTTTTATTTTTTTTTTTGAGTTTTGAGTTTTTTTTTCGAGAATGTTTTCCGCCTTTAAAAAGGGGCGTTTTTTTATTCATACTCCGCCGGACATTTTTAATGATTTCTCGCTGTTCTCCGCCTGTCCGCATCGGGGAAAACATGTGAGGCGCATCCCGCACAGCGCCCCTTCCCCGCACTGCGCCCCTTCCCTGCATTTCCCCCCAAGGGAGGCGGACTTTTGCCCGCATGTATAGTGCACTACCTCGGGCGGCGAATCATAGGCGCAGCGCCGCACTCGCCAAGTCCCCCCCGCGCCTAAAAAATGGCGAGGCGCGGCGGGCTTTACATAGGATGTATGAGCGCACCCCCCGTGCCAACTAAACAGGCCAGATTTCGCCAAAAACCGGGGAAAGGGGCGCCCCGACGTGGCGAGATTCATACATGTCGCCCATAGTGTCACAATTTAAACCACACCCAATCTTAATGAAGCCACATGGATTTATCGATTATTGGAGCAAGATGCATAAAAGATCTAAAACACTATGGGCGACATGTACTATCAGGGCTACACCATTTTTGTGGTTTATTTTGCCCCAAAAAACTGCTGACGCCTTATTCTTTATATAAATGAACTATAGTACACCAAAACTAGGTGCATTATACGCCAGCCACGACACATTGGAAGGTGCCTAAAGTAGGAGCATCAAATATGCTAGCAATGATATGATATGCGCCTAAGTTATGCTGTGGCCCAAAAAGGGCACATTTTACTATGCAGGGTATACCAACCCCAGATTTTTAGGGGGTTCATATATTCAATGCACTATAAAATCATTTAATTCCTTAAAAAGGGGGTTTTGGGGGCCCCTTTTTTTCGAAGTCGCCCCAAAATAATATCTGAAAGACAAGAGGGCCCATTTTTGGTGCAGATTGCACCTGAATTTTGGTGCAATTGAAATAGTACATTTCTCCCATTGTGTTATACTTATCTTAACAACCCCTTTTATTTTGAATGTGAATAAATACAAGTTGTGGTCATTCCCCTTTCATATTTCCCCTCCCCTTTGGCGTGAAGCGGTTACCACTATTGCATATGGTTTTCTGAAGATTGTTGTGCCCGCAAAAAAAACGTGGAACAAGCTGTAAATGTGTAACCATTACAAACGCTAATTGTCCCAAAAAAGATCAAAAATAAAAAAGTCCATATTTGGGGTATCCTGCTGCATAACAAAAATAGGCTATAAAATTTTTCCATTCTTGAGCCCGTACAATGAAATTTTTTAAATAATAAAAAAAAAAATAAGTATATAATAAAAATAATAATAAAAATAAAAAACAAGACAGAATTTCAATTTGTTCATCCCCCAGCACATTTTTAAATGGAAAAAAAAGTAAACAAAAGCTATAAACGCTAAAAGGATACCAAAAAAAACTCAGTTTATCCAAAAAAAACACACACTCCGTATATGGAAAATAAAAAATTTAGCATTGACGTAGCGATGCATAAATATTGTTTTTTCACACTATAACATAAAAAACAATGTAAATGGGTGTATCACTGTAATTGTATGACCCCACAAGAAAACTAAAAAATCATTTTATACTGCAAGGGGCTTTGAACAAATAAAAATAAAAAACTGGATTACTGTATTTTCTTCACCTTGCCTCCCAAAAAATTTAAAATATAAAAAGCAATGAAGAAGTCATATCCTCCCAAAATGGCACTAATAAAAACAATAACTCATCCCACAAAAAAACCCCCCTATACAGCTTTTAGAGATGGGCGAATTTCTCAAAAATTCGATTCGGTGACTTCGCCGAATTTTCCGACAAAATTTGTTTCGGACCGAATTGTTTCGGTCCGAATTGCTTCGGGACGAATCGCGTTAAAAAACACTATTCCAGGTGCACAGAGCCGCAGGGGCTGAAAAAAGTTTGTGCCATCTAAATACAGAGTAG